>JBBPCZ010082953.1:0-11578 GCA_037974445.1 Brycinus macrolepidotus | reverse complement strand
AGTGTATCAGTAAAATCTGATTTCAGTAAATATAAACGGTGTAAATCAGTCTAAAACCGATGTTTGTTCTCCTACACATTTGCCGTTTGTTGCTCTTCTCTCGGCCGCTCTCCGGACCCCCTCCCTCTGCAGGTTTTCCCCACCCACAAGTGGGCGGAGACTATCCTGAAAGTTCTCCTGGGATTAAAGATCTTGAATTTTTTTCTATTTGTTTCTAAAACCTAAAATAAGAGAAATTTGTTCATTTTTGTTCTTTATGTTTATTTGTGTGTGACGCCATTTTTAAAACCCCAGTAGTGGTTATTATTATTAAATTACAGTGTTTTTTAAATGACAGTAACTTTGGTTCTATGTGACATAGGAACACCAAACAAAGCTCATCATGACGTCTGACACCTCGAGCATCAACACAAACCGGGGGAACTTCAATATAAGGAGCTGTTTTGCTGTATGATAACAATTTACCATTTGTTGCGCTGATGGCACTCGTGTTCTAAGGGTTAAACACAACTGATCTGGCATGGTTGTGTATTTCGAAGGTTGCTCATGGAAATCAACATCTGCCCTTTTCCTCTGTTAAACGTGTTCAACAGGGTCCCTCTTCTTTTCTGAGCACAGTCGATTCATCAGACTGACCTGGTAACAGACGGAATGGTGTGGATTTTTACAGATACATCATCACATGGGCTGCAGTCTTTAACTGCCCCGTCACCCTGCAGTACTGAGTGTTTAGTGGCCGCAACCCGGTCACGCAGGCGACAAACTGGTTTTTCACGGCTCTTTGTAAACCAATCGTATCGCACGTGCTTTTAATGAGCGCAAGACCAAAACTCACACAGAAAACACAAGAGACAGCAGGGAGGCACAAACAGGATCCTCAGTGAGGTGTGTGACTGTCAGTAGAAAAAAAACTACTTGGTCTAATTTAGGCAGCAAAGTCCATGCAGTCAGAATTTTTTTTACACGGCTTGGCATTTTGCCTGCTCAGTTAAGGCAACGGTTTAAAACTGGAACAAGCAGAACTTCAGAAGAGATATACTGACCAAATTATTCACTGATGTGGGAATGAGTTAAGGTTACATCCACGACTGGAAGCACACTTAAATATGGCATTTTCTTCTGCAGATTTCAGTGCATGTGTGAAAATAGGTATATCCTTATTCAGTTCTCATTTTCAGTAAATTCAGCACATGAGGAGATGTGTGTATTGTCTTTAGAGAGTGTTATTTGATTATGTATATACATACAGTATACATACATACATACATATATATATATATATATATAGTAATAAATAAATATATCTATAGTGGAGTGGAGCTCTGTCTGGTCAGACAGACACAGAGTTCCACTCTCTCCATTGTGCCGTGTGACTGGACGCTGTGGGCTCGTTTGGTGGAAACTTTGGGGATCCAGACAGCTGTGAAATTTCGGGCCAGGTGCCAGGCGGGGGCAGGGCGGAGCGTCAGCACAGCGTGGCCCCGCTGCGGCCTCTAAAAACACCCCAACACCCCTGGCTCCTGTCCAGACCCCGCTACTCTCTCTCTTCTGCTCCCTCTGTTTATCTTGCTCTCCCTCTTTACCACTTTCTGTTTTTTTCCTCCCTCTCTCCTTTTCCTTGTTTTCCTCTCTCACTTTTTTTATTTCCTCTAATTATCTTTCTCTTTTTGTTTTCCCCTCTTTCCTTGTTTTCTTTCTCTCTCTGTTTTTTCTTGTTTGCCCTCTCTCTCCCCCCTCTACTTTACGGACTCTTTCTGTGTTTTACCTGTTCTCTCTCTCCCTCTATCTCTCTCTCTCTCTCTCTCTCTCTCTCTCTATTGTACCTTTATCTAGCCGTTGCTCTTTTACATTCTGTCTCTTTATCTCCCACCTTTTTTTCTCTCTCCTTGTTTTTCCCCCTCCTTCCTTCTCTCTCTGTCTCTGTCTCTGTCTCTCTGTCTCTGTCTCTGTCTCTCTCTCTCTCTCTCTCTCTCTCTCTCTCTCTCTATGATTTTAGCCTCATGAGATAGGAGAACATACACAGGAAGACCACACCTTCATCCTTTAGGCTGTAATCCAATTAAATGTAAATGCACTGGTTGGTGACACTTTACTGAAGGGTAGCGTTCCTCGCACTACACAACATCTACATATTCTATGACTGTAGGCATCGTCCTACACAGACATTTATAAAAACTTATTCCAACAAGCCACTAATCCACGGTCGTTAGACTTTCTGGGGAAGAGCTGACAAAAGCAGCCTTTCTGACAAGTGACACTCGTCAGACTCAACTTAAATGTTAATGTAGGTTTACGTCAGTTGTCGTAAAAGATTTATGTAGGTGTCATGTATTATGATGCCCCTTAGTAAAGTGTTACCTGAAAGTCTTTACACATAAACCTTATTTTGATAGACAACAGATATGCTTGATCTTTAAAACACTCAAAACTGACTCTAAATGTTGTTGTTTAGTAGGATACTGTTAAAATTTAACATTCAGAGTAATTATCCTTATCCTTAAATGACAAATAAACTAACTCTAATAATAAGAAGAATAATAAACAAAGCTGCTGATGATCCTAAAATGATAAAGAAGCTAACTCTAGTTATTATTAAATTAACTAACACTGATCATTGTATTTATTATGTATAAAACAGCAAATGTGATTAATTTGACAAATGGCAACCTTTTAATAGTAGCATATACACACCACATGTGATGCATCAGATGTTGTACAGAGAAGGAAAGCAAATGAGGCCGGTCATGAGGTCAGAGAGCTGCCTAGCCAGAGCCTGCAGGCCGCAATAGGACTTTGTGGACAGTCAGGAACACGCCACCCAGGGAGCAGTGTGTGGGGACGGTACCTTGCTCAAGGGTACCTCAGAGGTGCCTAGTGGTCTTGGGAATCGAACCCACGACTTCCTGATCGCAGGGTGAACACCCTAACCACCAGGCTACCAGCTGCCCCACGCTACCAGCTGCCCCACTGTTTTACCGTCAGCATCAAAAAACATATGTTTCAACTACATAATAGTTTTCTCATATCTAGACTCTAAATATATTAATTATTATCTTTTTCATCATCTGGAAAAAGGAGAAAAGGCTTGGATAAAACTTGAGGGAGCAGAATTTATAAGGCTACATGACACCAGCACTGACCTTCATAAAAACCTATTCAGTTTGTCGTAAGGGCTGTTTTAATCAACCCCAGCCCAGTAAGTGTTACGCTTGCTGGAATAAGCCTTTATAACTGTTTAAATAGGTTTATGTCAGTTGTCAGGACAGGCTTATTTTAGGCGTTATATATCTCTTTATGTATTTTAGATAAAAACAGTTCAAAGCCTGAACTCCATGTGGTTTGAATGTGTGTTGATTCAGGAATGCAGTTTGCATGATGCTAATTGACTGAGAGACAGGCCTTGGCTGCTTGGTAGCTACATTAGCATTGTAGCTCCAAACTAAACTAACTAAAGAAGCAAATATCAGATACTGAACGTGTTTTGGCTGATGAACTACATTTGGGATAAGGGTCAAAAATCAGACAGTGGCCAAAGTTTTTGTGGTGCTAATTGACTGAGATACAGTCTTTGGCTGCTTGTTAGCTACATTAGCCTTGTAGCTCCAGTGCCAAACTAAAGAAACAAACTTCAGATGCTGAACGTGTTTTGGCTGATGAACTAGAATTGGAATTAGGGTCAAAAATCAGACCGTGGCCGAAGTTCGCATGATGCTAATTGACTGAGATACAGTTTTTGGCTGCTTGGAAGCAACATTAGCCTCGTGGCTCCAGTGCCAAACTAAAGAAATAAACTTCAGAATGTGTTTTGGCTGATGAATTGCAATTGGAATCAAGGTTAAAAATCAGACAGTGGCCGAACCACTGCTTTAAGGTTAAACAGCACGCTTTTGTGCCACAGAGCTGAGATCAGCTTGTTCAACCACACATGGAAACCTGCAGCTGAGACAGTGCTGGCCGCAGCCCAGCACGTCTGCCCACTATGGGAGGCTGGATTATGTCACGAGTATGAGTCACAGAGTAAAGCTGAGCTCAAAAATCCAGCTGAAATTGTGCAAATGCTGCTTTTTGTTTAGCGCAGCGTAGTGCTCATATTTTAACCCCCCAAAATTCAAGCAAGGACAATAATATGGGCCAGACAGGATTCCCCCCCGCCCCAGTCTAATCTCTACAGAGCCCAGGAATGGAGCTGCAGGCCATGTGTAGAAATCTCCTGCATTAAAATGTCTGATTGTCTGATCTAGGATCAGATATCGTCTTAACTCCATTAATAAGAGTGTATAACAGTGTAGACGGTTGGGATCTGACTCGAGATCAGCACTTTTACTGTGAGGCCCATGCCCGCTGTGCCCCGCCTCCTCTGCATGTTGCTGGCAGACTCGGGTGGGGTCGGGTGGGGTGTGGTGGGAGGCTGTTACGAGGAAGAGAAAAAAAATGGCTCCTATTAAAGTCGACTGTTAAATACTTCTGCCCTGCCACTCCCCTTGATGTCTGCCCAGAACAGGATGTCTACTTCGTGGGCCTATTTTTCCATAGAATTTACATTTTATCTGTCTGCCATTTGTTTAACTCCGTGTGACCTGCAGGAAAGTCTTTGGGGGAGGCGATGATGTTTAAAGGCCTGTTTGCATTAAGGAGTGGCCCTTCTCTTCCCTCCTCCTGCCTCAGTATTAGCCCTTTCTCACTGCTCTGGCTCAGATCAACTACCATTAGCCACGCTCAGTTTGTCCCAATTTCTAGGCAGCACCACTGTTGACTTAGGAGGTAACATTTCATATTGATATTCCATTCAAATCATATGACATACTTAATAGTGAGTGAGTCACAATGAATTACACTTACAGTCTGTACACATTGTGTATCCAGCACATCTAAGCATCATCTATTTTCTTCTAGCAAATGAAATAACTGCAAATGACTGGATGGATCTTGAATTTATTCAATGGTTGGGGGATGAAGGTTACAGCAAATGGAGTATAACCATAACTGAGGCTTTTGTTAAGCATCATTTAGGGTGTGCTCACACTGGGACAGTTGCTTTGTACTGTCCCCAACCATGACAGTGCCCCCTCCCTACTGCCCTGCTGTTCCAGCGCTCACATTGCACTTAATTTTCCGGGCCTGATCACGATTACATCATCACTTCCTCAAATGGTCCAAAATAGTTCGAAAAACATTGTATTACTTTAACATATCGTTTCTCCCTACTGCCACAGACACTATAACTCCTCCACCTCTCACCCATCAGATTCTATAACTCCTCCCCCTCTCATCCATCAGACTCTATAACTCCTCCCCCTCTCACTCATCAGACTCTTTAACTCCTCCCTCGTCACCCACCCACCCATTAGACAATATAACTCCTTCCCATCACACACCCACCCATCTGACCCTATAACTCCTCTCCCTGTCACACACACCCATCAGACTCTATAACTCCTCCTCCATCACACACACCCATCAGAGTCTATAACTCCTCCCCTGTCACACACACCCATCAGACTCTATAACTCCTCCCCCATCACACACACCCATCAGAGTCTATAACTCCTCCCTCGTCACACCCATCAGACTCTATAACTCCTCCCCATCACACACTCACTGCCATCAGACTCTACAACTCCTCCCCCTGTCACACACCCATCCATCAGACTCTATAACTCCTCCCCAGCACACACCCATCAGACTCTATAACTCCTCCCCCTGTCATACACCCACCCGTCAGACTCTATAACCTCTCCCCCGTCACGCACCCATCAGACACTATGACTCCTCTCCCTGTCACACACCCATCAGACACTATAACTCCTCCCCTGTCACACACCCGTCAGACTCTATAACTCCTCCCCTGTCATACACCCACCCATCAGACTATTTAACCCCTCCCCCTGTCACACACCCATCAGACACTATAACTCCTCCCCTGTCACCCACCCATCAGACTCTATAACTCCTCCCCTGTCACACACCCACACAATAATCTGTTTAATAACCTGCTGCTACTCAGATGTGCAATTTCTTATTGGGTTTAAATCATGTGAAATTTCTTATTATTTTGTGAAATAGTCTCCTCATGTGCAATACCACGACTTGCATCAATATTACTTATCTACTATTTATCTTTATTTCCTGCAATAACAGACTTGGTATAGAAAACAACCCCAAACCACTATAATTGTTACTAGTATGTACTAGTAAATACTAGCAAAGTTATTTATCTATAGTATTTATACCACAGTTTTTTATATAGCATAGTAAATTTCGTAAAGTATTTTCAGAGTATTTCAGAGTTTTTATTTGACTTTTTATCTTAGACTTTATATTTGATATTGTTCTTGTGTCTCTGTGTGTATGTGCAGTCATAACATATCATACTGTACAGTACTGTACATACTGCATGTATTCTGCCCATCTCTACCTTTCCCCTTCATGACCTTGGTTGGGTTAAGCGGCCCAGATAATGGACGAATGGACAGATTTTGGGTAAAAGTCTCCATTGCTGCGGTAGCAAACCCTAGCAGTACCTGACTAGACCTGTAAAACGAGATCCAGGACACAGAATAAAGTCCATTTGTGTTTAGATCCTGCTGCATTTACACCTGCTCTCCATGCAACAGCAGTACAGCCGAGCTCTAACAGCCCTGACCACACCTTCTAAACCAACAGCAAAATGGAAATGTACAACAATAACAGGGCTGATGCGCAATCAAGCTTGACCTACATGCCATTTGTGTGCCCAGTCATAACATTACGCTGTTTTTCTGAAGAAATTCAAATAGGCATTTAAAGAAGAGCTGCAGTTTCCTCCACTCTGGCTTTGCTGTGCCGTCTTTGCTTCAGAATGCCTCTTTTAACGTGTGCCGCTGCCGTTGCATTCTGAATATGGAGGTGATCTGTGAGGCAGCAGTGTGTTTACACAGCTGCAGATAAGTCCTGGGAGCCGCATCCAAGTCCCCGCTGTCACGATGACTGATGGCCTAGAAGCCCCGTAGGCACACTATCGCCAGGCCTAGCCTGCGCTGCTGTATCACCGGGAAACGCATGTGTGGCTCTTTCCTTTTGCTAGAAGAGACGTGCATTTATACTAGTCAGAGCACACCCAAAAATAGCGGGCCTCCTTCCTTCCTCACCAGCGTTCTGGGTAAACTGCTTTCCCGGACCATTCCATGAATGGCGGTTGAAACATGAGCGTACGCAACATGACCGAATTGGCTGACCATGAGTGACCGAGTCTGTGTGACCTCAGTCAGCTGAGGACTTTCTGGGTTGTCTGAGGACGTAAACACACCTTCCGCATTGCTGGATAGCGAGGAGAGGGCTAGCGCTATGATGACAATTGCTTGCCTGGGAGGAGCACTTTCATTCTGATGGTGAATGAAGTGCTATTTGCCTTCACCACATGTGGTTTAACTCTTTAGAAACACACCATACCATAGGAAACCGGATACACTGCTAGCAACTAAAGGGCAACGGGGAAAGGGGGCATTTGGCAACTAGGATACGCCCACTCATTTGCAGGTCCTCTGCTAGTTTAGGGGACAGGAAAGACTTTCATTCATCACTCTGAGGGCTTTTTAAAACTAAATGAGTCCAAAGAACATTGTTAAACATAGTAAAATAAGGAAACAGCTACACCTCTCCAGTCACGCCTATGCTAATTTCATGCATTACCGGTTTGGGTGGGAGCGAATTTTATTCAGACAGTTTTTAAAACCGTATCTGAGTTAAGCATTATTATTTTCCCCTAACAGAATGTCTTTAACTAGTTAGAAACACATTGTACCATAAGGAAACAGCCACACAGCCAGTAACCCCTCTAGCACATACGCAGTGTACCAGGCCTGTGCTAATTCCATTCATCACTGGGTTGGGTGGGAGCAAGTTTTATTCTGACACATAGCTTTTTAAACCACATCTGAGTTAAGCATTACTATTTGTCCCCCAATATAATGTTTTAACTTGTTAGAAACACATTGTACCATAGGGAAACAGCTACACTGCCAGTAACCCTTCTAGCACATAGCCAGTCTAGCAGGCCTATGCTAATTCCATTCATTACTGGGACGGGTGGGTGAAGTAAACTAGTAAGTGTCATCCCGAGTCCAAATTTGCAATTAGCATGTTTACCTTCCAAGAACAGTGAATAGCACTTTTCTGGAAGCCTGCTACTTAACACTGACATCACCGTGCCATAAACATCACAAATGAACCCTTAGTCCATGTTAAATTAGAGTAAATGGGGTTGGTGTGTTTAGCTGGAAACCCCAACACATTTTGAGCAAAACAATGAAATATGGACAAAAATGTGACACACTGCTTATTCTGCACTCCACCATCTTCATCTTCTTCATCAGATCAGACAATGTCACTGTGAGTCATTCTAATTTTATGATGTGTGGATATTATAAAATGCACTCAGACAGTAACAGGGCTGACTTTGAATTTGGGATTTGTAAAGGAATGATGGTATTTTACCAAATTCTCAAACACTAGAGCTGAATTCACATTTTCAATAGTAAACAAAGACAATTGATTGCTTTTAAAAGTAGTAAAAGAATAAAATAATATATATATATATACTGTCAGTTTTCAAATCAGAAGTTGGGGCCAAGTCAATAATCAGCGAAATGAATGATCATGTAAATGATCTGTAAATTTAAGGAACATAAATTGTCTTACTTTGGTAGAACGAAGATAATGACAATGATAACATGACCCTCTTAACTCTTTAGAGCCACACTGTACCATAAGAAATTGGCTACTCTGTAGTAACCCATGGATTGGGCAGGTTTTGGATCAGCGTATTAGAAAATGTCACAGAGTAGTGACAATCAATGTAAGTAACTTACTTTGATTAACTATATATATTTTTGTGGGTTGGACAGAACAGGTTGGCTCTTATAGCAGGTTGGGTGGCCTGACCAGTGAATCACTACTACTAACTCACCTTAGGCCTATGCTCATTTCAAGTCTACTGGATGAGTTTATTGTATTTTATATGATTTAAATGGAATCAAACACAATTTCGTCAAGGGATATGGAAAGAAGGGCACTTTTACAGGCAAATAGCTAAGGTGCACCTACCATTTCTAACGGCCTGCCTATGTTAATTTCATGAATTAGTCATACACAAAGGTCATTCCTTGTGCTTTACTGAAATAACATAAAATAAAATAAAAGAAAAGAAAAGAAAATAAAAGAAAAGAAGAAAAAAAAATAATTAGAAAATCGATAAAATTTGAATCAATGGCATTTTATGCAGGGAACAGAGTATTAGGTTGCACTTTTATGCATTAGTCTGTA
Organism: Brycinus macrolepidotus; assembly: GCA_037974445.1. Lineage (NCBI taxonomy): Eukaryota > Metazoa > Chordata > Actinopteri > Characiformes > Alestidae > Brycinus > Brycinus macrolepidotus. Next base: position 2,278 of record JBBPCZ010082953.1, on the reverse strand, counting down.
AGTTCAGCTGCTCTATTATGATGACCGTGTGGGAAACAACACCTGAAGGGTAGGAATTTTCCCTCGGGAGTGCAAAGCATCATTTTGGCAGATACGCAGCCGGAGTGTGGTGTGGAGACAAGGTTCAGTGGAAGCTTCTCTGCTGGCACAACAGTAGTGTGTCAGGCTTATTGTTGCATAAACACACACTCCTCAAGCTCCTCTGGGCCAGACACAGTGTAACAAGACACTCACTCCTCACTTGCTTCTGACTAAACGGTTTCTGAAGCCAACACTGCCTAACTGATGTCTCTGTCTCAGATAAAGGACTTTTGGGCCAGGGAACTGTTTTACACACTCTCATACCAGAAAAAAGGAGTGTTCTCATCTTTCCTGTTATTCAGAAGGCAGTTCTGACATTACCTCACTGAAATTCTCACTGATTCGATGATTCTCAATAAACAAAAGTGCACTTTGCAGATATGAGTTTTGGTTCTGTCTATTGGAATTTAGATTTGAGTTAAGCATAAAACTACACTGAACCACTGAACCAATATTATTCATTCTGGAAGGTTTACATGCCTTTCCCACTTTACTGCTAATTTACTGCTATTTTCTACTAATTGTTTTGTCTCAGATTTACATCCTATTCGCACTACATTGCTGTAGTGTGTATTTATTGTATTGTTTCTGTCACTCCTTGTGCTTTTTTCAATGCTGTAACTGCCTACTGTGTAATATCATACTTATAGCGCAACACTAGTCACTCTAGAAGATTTACATCCTGTCCACATACTGTTACATTATTTAACACTTACATTGAGTTCTCATGAGCATATCTGGATACATATGGGTTCCCAGTAACACTGGGGATATGGCAGAAAATTCTGAAGATTTACATCATTCAGTGAATTCACCATATTCCACTGTAGGTACAGTGTAGCCAAGAATTATTTGTACACTGTGAAAAAATGATCAAAAGTTGTAATGAAATTCAAGATATGCAAGAACAAACATTTAAAAGTGATTGAAATGTTAAAGTTGTGTGTGTGGCAGGTAAAGAAACAAGAAAAACCTTTATTCAAAACATATACTGCAACTGATTTCAAATGATGTAATTTGTTGCCTTCAAACAATTATTTGTACACCTGGTCATACATAGAGTTAAATGAATTAGTGACAATGGGAGGAGTTTCCAGTAATAATAGAGATCATTTAACACAGAACATAACAGCAGATACCAAATAAACGGGTAATCGGGTGATCTTAAGTAGCCATGGTTGTCATTCTCCACACAAGCATTTGTAGGGTTAGCTGAGCTTCCTAACATGGCTGAAACTGCTGAAATACCTAATGCACTAAGGAAAAGAGTCATCAAATTTCACAAAAAGGGCCTTTCTGTTCGAAAAATTGCCACCAGACTTGATATGAAGTACACTACTGTGCAATACATCATTCAAAAATTCAAGAAAACTGGTGAAATTGTTAACCTGGAAAGAAAAGGGAGAAAAAGAAAGACCAGTTTAAGGACAGACAGGTACATCAAAGAGCTTGCCATGAAGAACCGAAAGCTGTCTGCTACACAAATTGCAAAGTAAGTCAAGGAGGCCACTGGCATTCAGGTTTTCACACAAACAATAAAGAACAGGCTGAACAAACATGGGCTGTATGGTAGGGTTCCTCGTAAGAAGCCATTTATAAGTAAAAAGAACAAACTTAAACATCTCAAATTTGCCAAAGAACTTGTTGACAAGCCTATCAGCTTTTGGAAACCCATTTTATGGACCGATGAATCCAAATTCAACATGTTTGGATCGGATGGTCGTCAGGAGGAGTATAGACCCCAGTGTGTAAATCCAACCGTCAAGCATGGAAGTGGGAGCGTGATGATTTGGGGTTGCATGGCAGCTTCTGGTGTTGGCAATTTGCATTTTATTGAAGGCATCATGAATTTTGAGGTGTATGAAGAGATCCTGTCTACCCAGATCATCCCATCTGTTGCCAAACTGCTTAGGTGTCACTATATTTTACAGATTTTAAGATAAAGACCCCAAGCACACTGCAAAGCGTGTGAAAGCCTTTCTTGCCAAGAAGAAGGTGAAAGTGCTTTAGTGGCCCCCACAAAGTCCGGACCTCAATCCCATTGAGCACCTCTGGGCTGAGATGGAAAGGAAATGCCCAGTAGATCCACCAAGCAACAAAAAGCATTTCAAAAACATTCCCCACCACACATGGGAGAGCCTTGACCCATCCATTTGCAACAATCTTGTTGAAAGCATGCCCAGGAGGCTTCGTGCTG
>JBBPCZ010082922.1:0-11578 GCA_037974445.1 Brycinus macrolepidotus | reverse complement strand
ATATTTATGGAGAGAGAGAGGTTGGGTTTTTGTACGTTTAAGGTTACTTGAGACTTTTAATATTAAACGTATAGATTTAATGCTTAACAATAATCATATAGTAGTTTTATGTTCATTTTTTATTGTGTTTTTTAGTTGTTGTTTAGTTATCTGGTCCATTTTCAGTCATCTTTAGTTGAAATCAGTGGCTACACCATTGAACATGTGTTTCTTGCCAAAGTCCTTTATCAGAGAAACAAAAAATGCCCTGGCTTCAGGGGAGGCCAATCAGTCTTAAGTCCTTAGAGCTCGCTCCCTTGACCAGTCATTGGTGTCTACCTCATTCTCAATGAACCCCACCCACCTGCCTCTGGCCTCCCCACATCTGGATGGCCTTTTGTTAGCTCTTTTTATCCTTATCTGCTTAGCATTTCAGGCCAGCCTCTGAGGTGCTGTTTCATTTCGGAAATGCTAACATGAATAAAAGCTAGTGGGGGAAAGTAACATCTGGGGTTTTGTGTAGCTTGGCCTTTTGGTTCCCTTTAAAAATGTGGCATTAGTGTCAGCTGTGTCATTTTAGCTGCTTCTTTGGCTTTTGGGAGCAGTGTCTCAGGTGCAGATTAAAGGAATTCTTCAATGAAGATGCTAAAAATGAATGGAGATGAGCAAGCACGGTCACATTTGCATAGTCACCAATGCCAACGCAGTCTTGGTCATATTTATTTACACCTAATTTTGGGGTAAAAGCTTAAATGCAGCTTCTTAGATGAAGATGGTTGAGCTGGATTGGAGAAGAGTAGACTGTTCATAATGTTCCCATCAATGGACCAATATACCAATGGAGCTCTGGAGGGGGCAGTCCAGAGGTACTACTTAGCAGATTTGTAGAAACTACAGATGTTGTGGATTCTTACTGGGTGTAGGTGGGTAGGATGGCCCTCCCCCTCCCCCCGAATCACTTAGTGTGATGCTAGCCATCAAGGGGGGCCTTTAAGCTAACCTAACAGAGTTGTAGGTTAGTGTTCTCCTCCAAGTGTGTTGAGTCACCCAATGATGTTCTGATGGAGGCAGAGTTTTCATCCTGCCAGTGTTGGTATTATCATGTGATGGCAGAGGGACCTAATTTGCGAATAGGGTTTAGGCATGGCAAAATTAGGAGAATATTGGGAAAAAAGTAATCAAATGTTCTCTGGATAAAACTAATTCAGCACAAATACTAATGAAGACTGCTTGAGCTGACCGTCACTTAAGGACTGGTGGGAAGAAGTTCCATGTAATGTTCACAAAATAAAACTGGTCATCCATGCCTGATCCATTCTAGTTTCCAAATTTGAAGAGTACCAAGACTTCCAAAGAGTGCCAGATAGTTAAAACAGTTGGTGCATGTAATCATAGCCTACAACACATCAGCTAGTTTTCCTTAAACTCAAAAGTACTTTGTGTGGATGTTGCTTATCATTGTCCACTAAGTTACAAGACTCAGAGAACAATGTGACTCAAACCTGATGGCAGTATTAGACAAGGGTGTGTCAAGTGACATGGGCATCTGTGTATATTTATGTAAGTATTTGTATTTATTTCTGCTGCTCAATGTATCGAGTTTAATGTCCGTATTTAATTTTTTTTTTTTTTGCGTTGTGCGGCGATGTTATTTGTTGGCAAAGGAAATTACATGAAGTAAAGCAGATTTGTCATTTTCGTTTTCATTTGTATGAGTTTTTTTTATGATTTTCAAGCAATGTACACATAGATATTAATGAAAGACCGATGTAGCTCATAGCTTGTCTCAGAGTGTTACATTTTTTGTAACAAAAATACTGAATATTAAAAGTTATAACTGAACATTTTAATAGAAGAAAACTGTGCTGTGTAACATCATTGTTCACTGTTGGGGTTGGGGTGGGGTGGTGTTGCTAAATGTGTGTCTACAATGTCCCAAAAAATCCTAGATTAGCTAAACTTTTATTGATCATAGCTACTCTTTTTTTGCAATGATTGTAGCATATTGTTTGAGGCAGCACTTCCAGGATGGAGTACACGTTCTACACGTTCTACATGTTCGTGTGCCTGTTACCCCTTCCCCAGAGCCCCCCATTCCCCCACCGATACCTGCCGAGTGATCATTGTTAACTGTAGGGGGAGGACTGCTAAATGAACGTCTACAGTTTCCAGAAATCGTATATTAGCTCAACAATTCTTGATCATAACTTCTCTTTTTTTTTTTACAATGATTGTCCCATATTGTTTGAGGCAGCACCTCCAGGATGGAGTACATGTTCTACACATTCTACATGTTCATGTGCCTGTTCCCCCTCCCCCAAGACACCTCTTCCCTGTCTCCGAGTGACCACACTGCCTCCGTTTAGCGGCGGCTGCTAATGCGGAGTGATGGCGGTGTGGCGCTGACAATCACTCCAGTGGACACTGTCACAGAACAATGGCCTGAGGGCAGAGGAGGGCACTCGGGGTCGGAGGTGGTCTTTGATCTGTGAGGAGGCCCCATACTCACATGCGTAATCAGGGTGGACGCACTTCTCCGAAAACGCTTTCTTGCTTTATGGGAAGAAAAAAAGAAAGGTGGCCCCTCTGCACTTGATGTCTCTGTTATTTGGATGCAGGGGATGGGGGGCCTTTGTGTTGGAATGCGACATAGATGAAAAGCCCACACTTGCTGGACTGCTTGTCGGATGTATGGCTTAGCTTAGCACTTTTTTTTTCTTTTTTTTTGGGGGATTCTTTAGCTAGCGATGAATAAACTTGGGAATGTTACCTCAAACCCTTTTCTTTGAGTTTATTGTTGCATATTCTAATGTGTCAAATGAATGTCACTGTTTTTATTTCTCATTATTGGATTAAGTCACAGGGCACAATACTGTATATACAGCTTGGAAATGACCTCATCCTTAATGATCTCATGCTTATGCATTTGACCCATCAAAATTTGTCAGGCCATCTATTATAAAAGCAGTACAGGGCGCAGAGGGCGAACATGTGGGTTCTGTCTCCGGTGCTCTGGGGTGGTTTGCAGATGAGGAAAGGCAAATGACTTTGACTTGGCATCTGAATAACTGTAAAAAAAAGGTGTGGAAGAGTTCATTTATAAGGTTCATAAAAGCCAACTTTAAGCAAGGGTCGATGTGTAGAACGTGCACCGGACAATCTCAAACATGCAAACGGGAGTGCTGGTGTATGTCACACGCCTGTGCTCTAAAAGCCACTTGGGAGCCACACAATTGGATGTTTTAGTAATTTAGTCTCAGTTTTAGACCTAGGCACATTATAAATAGCATGGGTTCATGTGTAGGGGAAAGTTCTAGTATGAATACAATTATGCAGGTCTACCACTGGGCACTGGTTCTTAATGGAAAGTGAAAGGGTTTGGAGAGGAGGAGTTAGAGAAGAATTTTTAGCCCATCGTATACACCTGTTAATTATCGTCTTCCAAAAATAATGGCAAAATCAAATTTTTTCCCTTTGTCCTCCTTGGACTACAAGTTTCAAATGGACCCTATTTTGTCTGAGGAACTTTAACCGTTGGAGTCTGCATTATACATGCATGTCCAACGTTTCCTTCTTTGGTTATTGGTTGACATAAGCGCTGTTCAGGTGGAATTTTGGGGGGGGGGGACCTTTATATGGGGACATTATGCAATTATGAACATTTCTCAGAAATTTTAGTCCAGCTTCAGTCCACTATCTCAGTTATTTTTACAAAAAATCCCAGCCTGCTATAACACAAATTGCAGACATAATCCCAGTTTATATTCATTCTATGCAAATCAAATAAGTGTCTATAAAATGTGACAATTCTGTGAAAAAGGAGCTTAAACATTAAGACTCTCAAAGAAACACTTACTTGTGTTGAAATCAAGCTGATGTGTACTGTCCTACCTCAAGTGCACAAGTCCAAAAAAAGCCTGATTCAGTACAGTGATGTAGACTTTTGACTGTAAGTTTCCTGTAAAATCCTCTAAATGAAACATTTTCTACCCTTTTTTGGAGTGAAGGCAGCGGTAAATCAAGTAGCCACTCCCATCTCTGTCATTTATTTCTTTCTCATTCCACCATCCCATTGCCCTACCTTTCCATGAAAAAGAATCCCATCTAAACAGTAATACAGACCTCCATTACTTGTTAGCCACGTTAGCCTCGTAGCTGCAGTGAAAAACAACAGAAAAAATTTTTGAACACCAAACCTGTCTCCGCCATGTTTGGGATGCTGGAATCTCGCACTGTTTGGTGCTCAAACACATCCGATTCCACTCTTTAGTAAATAGCCAGGCTTGGTCAGTGTGTTCACAAGTAGGGAAATCACCAAACTGGGCAGGACTTCGGCCTTCCAGGATTGAACTTTCAGATCCCTGGTTAAAATTTTTTTAAAAAGGTTGCAAAAAGTGCAAGGCAGCCCCAAACTGTTCACCCCTTCACCAGGTAGCGTCTTCCCAATTGAGTAAACCAAACTAACTAGGCTCTGCTGCATTATTGACTGAACCACATCGTTTCAGAATATGTGTGCTGACAAGTTGAGGGTCAGTGATTTACTCACATTGCAAGTGTAGAGCATATAAAAGCCTATTTCTAATCCAGATGTATACACACACTCACATATTACTGTAAGATGGTCAGGACAACATATACAACATAGTAAGACTCATAGACCGGGTTGTAAAAAGATTTATTTTTGTCTCTTGAACACAAAGAATGATAAAAAGTGCTTTTTGAATGTTTTTATTTATTGGAATATCACTTTTTGTAAGTTGTACATTTCATTTCTTTGATGATTGTTTTTGTATTTTCTGTGCTTTGATGTATTTATTCAGATGGACTGAATGGACATGTTTTATCGTGACATACCCCAAAAATACACAGATGTCAAAGACCTTTGATATTAAAAGCCTCTTTTTTTGGATCCGCTTCATCAAAGCAAGCATTGAATGAATGCAGAACTAATGCGACTCAGATACCTGCGAGCGCTCTCTTCTGAATGTCCTGGCCTCCGCCCCGCTCGGATCCGGGGCCCCCCTTTTGGTTTCTATCAGGGGGTCAAAGTTCAGCTGCTTCCAGCTCTCCGTGCGCGGCCTGCTGTGCGGCGCACCCGTTCAACCCTAGACCTGTCGCCTCGTATCCATCCCCGCACTGCACAGCCCTTTGATTAGCCGTTGGTTCTCCGGCCCTTCGGAGGCCCAGAGCCCATCCCCTCCCCGACCCCTCGCCTCCCACCTCTATCTCGGCACACAGAAGCCCTACAGGGGCAAGGGAGGGGAGGTTTTAGGCCCTTTTGCACTTAATGAACTTAACCTGGAGCCAGAAAGGCCTTACTGCCCTTTTTGGCTTGGAAAACAAATCGTACGATCTCTCAGTACCTCAGGACTGTGTCTGGCTGCCATCCATTTTCCATTTGAAGGAACTGAAAGATAAGCTCCTGTGCTGTGTGATGTAAGGTTAATACCCAGTAGAATTTCCCCACAGACCTCAAAGTGTTCTTTCATAGCTACTGGTCAGAGGTAACAAGAAAGACTTCCAGAGCGCTGGAAAAATCATGTTTGGACTAATAATATTATACAAATGATATGCAAATGTATGGCATATTATTCACACCAAATGACTTTTTTGAATGTGTGTGAAATGTCACCATGGGTTTTACCTTCTGTTTTGTAACTGAACTCTATTTGTGTCTGTTGTCACCATATTGAACGGTGCTTTCCGTTTTTGTCATAATGTGTAAATATAGTAGGAAAATCTCTTAAAGTGACCTCAGCCATGCTACAGTGGTTTGTGAACTATTGTAAGGGTGTGGCCATTTAGATATATGCAAATTAATACTATTTGAATAATGCATTCTAAATGTGGGTACTCTGACTGAGCTATAGTTTCTCATTAGGCTGAATTGAACTATTCAGTAAAGGTGTGGTGGTAACAGTAGCGAATGCATTTGTGGGCGGAGCATAGACAGTTCTGCCAATGATTACCTGTCAGTCTTGTGAAGGAACCCAATTTTTGTGGAATTGAAGCATAATACTGCACTACTACACTAGTAATAACAATAATAATAATAATAATAAATCAACAAAAAATAAGACTGATTTCATGTTTGTCTCATGTGCCTCCTGCATTTCCCCTGCCTGTGACTGCCCCATGTACCTCAACAGTAGTCTGAGAGAGGTTACAATACCAATGTAACTAATTGCTTCTCTGTGTGATCCTCTTCTTCTGTGTAGTGCTCCAACCCCTGCGGAAGAGGGTACAAGTACCGTAATGTGACCTGCGTCGGCCGCTCCGGGCAACCAATCCCAGAGGAGGACTGCTGGCACCTGTCCCGCCCCCAGAAGCAGAAGCGATGCAGAGGCGGGCGATGCCCCAAGTGGAAGGCGAGCGCCTGGGAAAAGGTAAATTAATGCAAACACACATACTGGATGTGGTCTTATAGGCTCCGTTTACATTGAAAGCCTTCTCAATTCCGAATTGTCCGATGCATGTCCGATGCATGTCTGTCATCAGTGTGTTCCGAAAGGACCCACATTCAGTTCCAAAATCAGTGACACCACATACATGATTGACATAACATAAACCACACCAAACATTCATATTACTGTCTAACCATTCTGATTATGGTCACATGACTGTGTATTAGATCGGATTGTTCCGATCTAGGTGCTCGCTTGAAAGTGACTCACATCTAGCTTAAAAAGATCACACATTTGCAAAGATCAGATCTGTGTCTTGTTTGGACCCTCTTTACATGCGGTACTAACATCTGTCTCGAGTGAGCGAAACGTGTCTTGAATCTCCAGTGACCGCATGAGATCAAATGCCTTTGTCTCTGCTGGGTTTGTTGGACAGTCTTCATTGATTACATCGGGACGCTTTAACATTCACGCGACACATGTTACCTGATCACAACGTGTCTCCGAAGCCCCACACATTCCTGCACTTAGAGCTGTCCACTTAGAATCAGATCACCCAAGACATCAATGCTAATGTCAGGCGTGAACGGATCCAGAAATAAACCAGATTTGGACTACTTTAACGCTGCAATGTGAACATAGCCTTAGGCAAATCAAGACATCATCAGGAGCTGTCAAGTCGTCATGTGATTTACAGCCACATGGTGTGTTTCGGAGCATGTCTGCGAGTGGGATCAGAGTGTTCAGTGGCGAATTTATTAGATTTAAAGGTCCCTAGGTGCCTTGAAAGCATGATAAGCGATTCCTCTCGTTGCAGAAAAATGAATTACTGTGTACTTGATGCTACATGGGATTATGATTGATTCCAGCAGAAATGGAGAAAATGTGTGTGTGTGTGTGTGTGTCTTCTGAGGCTTAGGCCTGGTTTACGGTGCCTTTTTGAGGTGAACTCCAGCATCCTCTTCCTTCCCCTTAACTTGTCACAATGGGTAACATCTGTCGTGTCCTAAGAGAGAGAGGCAGAGAGTATTCACTGTATCAGGCAAGGCAGTGTCTACCCATTGTGCACCTAAACATCTGGAAAGCTCCCTCTCCCTTTGGTACTGGGAACTCTCAGGGTGGAGGCCCACACACACATCTGTTTCTCATACATTAGAGGTATGTGTGTGTGTGTGTGTGTGTGTGTGTGTGTGTGTGTGTGTGTGTGTGTGTGAGTGTGTGTGTGTGTGCGCACATTGCAAGAATCCCAGACAAGCTGTTCATACCTCAGGTCACATTATTATAGAAAGAAAGGCAAAGCAGATGGGCTTCTGAAGCCTCCTATTGTAAGATGATGGGCTTGGCTCTGGTAGAAGGATCGTGTCCCTCCAGCTGCTTTCATTGCCAGAAGTACATAACTGCGCAAGCAGCATCTTTCCAAGAGTTCTGAGAGTTGAAACGGTGGCAAACATTCTTTCAATGTGTTTTCAGGGCTCATTTGTGAATAAAAACTGCTACATTGCTGGGAAATACCTTGCCATCTAGATTACAGCCAACGAAGTGGAGTGTTTCTGTGATGCTTTAGAATAAGGGTTTGGTTTTGCAGGTGAAAAATGCACAGGAATGTATTCTGTACGTGATTCTAGTGGCGCAAAGATCTTCTTAGGCTGTATAAATGATGCAAAAGGTATTACTAGTGTGGAAAAATAGAAAAATAACTGGGCATTAACATAGCATTGCAAATCCCACAGATGTGAGCAAGATTAGCATCATCGCAATTGATGGGACAAACAAAGGCTACTTACAAAGTGAAGGTTTAGGTCGGGATCTCGAGTGGTTGTAATGTAATGCTAGTAATTGCCCTATTTTAATAGTGTATCGATAGTCTGAGTACTGCCTTTGCTTGTGTGTTCTCCCACACCACATAAATGAGGCTAACCTCTTAGCCCACAGTAGTATGACACTTTCTCATTAGGTGGGATGGAATTTTTGTTTTTCAAATAGCAGCTCCAAAAGAATTGAGCAGTCAAATAGGTCATCTGATAATGATTTGATGTATTTTTTTCATTTTTAGACCTTTAGAAGGTAGTGTGTTCCACATTTACCACATCTACTCTTTCACATATACACACAAACTCTCTCTCTCTCTCTCTCTCTCTCTCTCTCTCTGTCTCTCTCTCTCGCCCTCTCTCTGTCTCTCTCTCTCTCTCTCTCTTTTTCTCTGTGTTGACATGCCAGATCTGTCCAGATTGTGCCCAGATTTTAACCAATTAAAGCACTTTACAAGTTAGAGAGCAACATGTAATGATCAACAGCTTCACAATTCTGCACCTTTTCCTCATAAAAGCTCACCTATAAAACTGCACGCGTGTGTTAAGTAACGGAGACACACTTAAACACGCGGCCCAAAAGAGCTTACTGTTATAACTGCATCTATATATATTAGAGCTGCACGATATATCAATCATGATATCATGATACTGTGGAATACTGAGATCACAGAAGGCTTTTAACCAATCACAGCTCCAGGTGAGTGTCAGCTGATGAATCGAGGTCTTTATGTAATCCAACAAAATTCAGCTTTAACCATTAAAGACCCTGACTGGCTGAGATGCTTGTAAAGGGCCCATATTCTACATTTTCCTTCTATTTCATGGTTTCCGTAATGTTTGTGTGAGTTTGTGTACCAAATCATCATAAGCATCATAATTTAATCATAATTTATTCTTACATGACCATTTTTCAACCTCTTCTTTTCCGTTAGAATTTAACAGGCTGTTTTTGTTTTAGTTCATTTTAGACTAGAGTATGTAAATGACCTCTTCTCTGATTGGATTCCCTGTATTACAGGTCGTTCAAAAGTCAGCATGAGACTGAAACACTGCTTAGAACGTCAGCATGAATGAGCGAGGCTAAACTGCTGTAGGCTGAATAAGAAGATATATGTAAATATTTTGTGACATCACAAAAACTATAATTTGAAATGGGAATGCATTTTTTTGTAAACTTTTGCAGACTTGAAATCTTTTGAATCCTAGGAAAATGATGATACGGGCCCTTTAATGTCTTGAAAGATAGTGTAATCGTAATACTATTTTGTCCATATCTTGCAGTCCTAATATATATATAAAATCTGATTTACACAATTTTTCACTCATCCCAGATGTAGTCGAGCAGTCAACATATTTAGTGTCCAAATTTTACCTCTTCTGTTCAGAACTGCCACTACAAGGCTAACATAGTTAAAAAACACTGGAACTCAATGTTCACCCAAAAAGCCCAAATAAATTCTGTAAAAATATATCCTTAAAATATCCTTCAACCTGCTCAAACCACATCCAGATGTTATTTGAGATGGCATAGACTTGATAATGTGGTGCTAATAGAAATGTTTTGTTTATTTTTTTTTAGCTCTTAGTAAGTCATACCATGTCCTAAACCACGTCCACAGGTTTGAAAAGTTTGGTGACAGAAATTCTGTGGATTATTCGGGTGATCAATGACTTCTAGTGGTTGTTACCAATGTTAACCTTGCAGCCTTAGCCACTTCTAGAAGCTGCTGATTGACTATATCTGGGGTAAATTGTGCACATTTTTGGCTGAACTTTTCCTTTAAGGTTCTAATGAAAAAACTTTATTAATATAGTAGTAGAATCGGTATTCTAAGGATTTGTGGTTAATGGAGTAATATGGGTATATGATTGTCCACCCATCCAATTATCCATCTGTGCATCCATCTATCCCCCCATTGATCCCCCCCCCATCCATGCATTCATTCATTTACACAGTCTTGTACTTATTGGTCTAAATATTAAGCGCAGAACTAGGTCGAGTCTTCTCGGTGTTACTGTACCACAGACAGAGCCGGTCGATCCTGTATTTTTCTCCAGTTCAGGCTGGAGGGCCTCCAGACTAATTCCACCAAGGGTCATATTCCATCTGTGTGCGAACAATAAGCTGACAGCGAGAACTCCTTCACCCCACTTTCGTGTTCCAACCTGACCCCAGCTGCAGTCTGGTACCTATTACTGTTGATGACTGAATGCACTTGGATGTGCCAAACTTAGAGGTGTGCAGGGTAGCCTAACCCCATCCTTAGGTAAAAAAAAACATTGTGAGTCCAGTTAACCCTTAGAACAGCAGCACAACAAATGGTAAATCATCGTCATACGGCCAAACAACTCCCATATGGAAGTTCCCCTGGTTTGTGTTGATGCTCAAGGTGTCAGACGTCATGCTGAGCTTTGTTTGGTGTTCCTATGTCACGTAGAACCAAAGGTATTGTAGTTTAAAAAACATGTAATAATAAGAACCGCTACAGGGGGGTTAGAAATGGCGTCACACGTAAATGCCCATGAAGAACAAAAATGTCCACATTTTTTATTTTAGGTCTTAGAAACAAACGCAAAAGAACCACAAGATCTTTGAACCCGGGAGAACTTTCAGGATAGTCTCCGCCCACAAGTGGGTGGGGAAAACCCACAGAGTAAGGGGGGTCCAGAGAGCGGCCGAGTGGCGGCGCGCCGAGTGAAAGAGCAGCAAACAGTGGAGAACAAACACTGGTTTTAGGCTGTTTTACCGGTATTAGACTGTTTTACACTGTTTCTATTATTATTTAGATTTTACTAATACACTCTGAGTTCTAAGGGTTAGATAGGTGAGTAGAATTACTATTACTAAGCACAATTGTAGTACTGAGTAACGTCTAGAACTGCAAGAAAACTTCTAAGTTCTTAGTAGCTTCCACGAACTGAAGTTTGTTCAGCTCCGTTCTTCTCCTTTTGGGATAAAAGAAGATGCTTTAAATTGGCAGGTGGGGCGACAGAAAAGCAGTCCGGGTGCTGAACCAGCACAAACACATAAAGTGGAACATAGACTGTTTTTTCATAAATGTACATGAGTAGAAGTGAAAGTATTGTTTGGAAATGAGCAAAATCCATCACACCTTTGTGTAGGGACGAATTGTGGGAATCCTGGGCAGATGCCAATTGACAGTACTTATCATATACTATTGGGATGTAATAAAATAGTGGGAACATATTCATACATATTCATACATACTCATACATATTCATAATACAGATATTGGAGTATGAAGTATGTTGGAGGGTAATGTCAATGCCTGTCATATATTATATAAAAATTAGGGGTGGGACTCGATTAAAAAAATTAATCTAATTAATTAGAGGCTTTGTAATTAATTAATCTTGATTAAT
>JBBPCZ010082911.1:0-29931 GCA_037974445.1 Brycinus macrolepidotus | reverse complement strand
TTAAGAAAAATATAATTTACTAATTTTGTAACATAAATATTAACGTAAATTCAGCTACATTTCCATATAAAATATAAGAGTAAACATTTTTTGTACTTTCGAGAAAACAAAGAAAATGCGTCTTGGGATGGTGAAATACCCCTGTACTCAGAGGCGGGAAGCTTGAAAGTAGCCAACCCGAGAGTGTTATTCATTTCTCCTTGCTGCTGATTGTCTGCTGCCCTGTGACGCATCTCTGGCAGATGCAGTACAGCATTCCCGCGCCATAAGTTTTTTAAGGGTAATGTATCAAGCTGAGTTTAAAATAATATTTTTAATTGTTTTGAGAGCATATTAGGGGGCATATTTAGGGTTTAAACTATACAAATAGGCATTTATAGGCATTTTGTTTTACCACACCACAAATTTGCGGTTTTTCACAATTCGCGGGTGCTCTTGGAACGTACCCCCAACGAACTTAACTCTTTTACGCTCTTTCTAGCTTCATGTTTATCAAAATGTTTAGCCCCCATGTAGTACACACTTCTAATTATTTTAAAGCGTAATTATTATTTTTCTTTTTAAGATTTTCCTTTCCTGAGTTGTGGTAATTAGAGATGCAGTATGAAGTTACTCAAATTAGGTAAACTTTTGCGCCGTGAAAACTGAAAACTGCCACGCATCTTACTGTTTATCCCGTGCATGCGTGCTTTTTATATATATATATATATATATATATATATATATATATATTGCACACACAAGTCTTGAGCTACCCATCATTTCTTTATATTTTGCTCTGAAACACCATTTGGTTTCTTTAAATTAAAGAAATGGGAATAAATGTTTTATTGCGACAGACCGCAAAATGCCTAAAGAGAAAAGTCTGGCTCTTTGGAAGCAAAATATGAAGAAATGAGGGGTGTCTCCCTTGACAGGTTTGCTTACTTTTTACATTTTACCATATAGTATCACTGTCCTGTAACATGTTTGTATGTCTCTTTTTATATATCTATATTTGTGTATGTCTTTGTGTATCTATATACTTGGAATTACTATTCCTAGTTGTTAACCACTGTATTTTTAACCTGGCCAATAAATGAAGCAAAGTGGCAATAAAGTGTCCATTTGTCATACGTGAACACAGCACAGCACACAGTTGTTTCAGCACGAAATTGTTCTCTGCATTTTACCCTTTCACCAAGTGAAGAAGTGGGTAGTCAGGAACACAGCACCCGGGACCAGTGTGTGGGGACGGTACCTTGCTCAAAGATACCTCAGTTGTGCCACTTGCAGTCCTGGGATTTGAACCCACTAACTTCCAATTGCAGGGGCAGATCCCTAACCACCAGGCCACCAGCTGCCCCAGCGCTAAAAGGTCTTTACTGATGATATATGGTGTAGTTTAGATATATGGTATAGTAAAGATGAAGCTTCTGAATAATTGTAGACTTGAATTCTAATGTAATTAATGAATACTTGAACTTTTGAATTATACAGGCCAGCCCTTTATTGCTTATACTGTGAATTTCTGATGTTTAGCTGCCTTTACGAAGTGTGGTATCTGAGAACTGATAATAATATTTCACTATATTCACAGTGAAATTACTTGTGTATATAATTAAAATACAAAAATAAAATTATATCAGCCGATATTATTGGTTATTGGAATTTTTAGCTTGTCAGTATAGGGCAAGAGAATACAGATTGCTTTTATGGTCAGTGCAAATAATGAAGCAGAAAAAAAAAAAAAAATTCTACGATGACTCAAGTGACAAAACACAGAGAATACTCACAGGGCAGCTTGCCACTGAGCCTTCATGTAGAGATGTGCTCTCTCTATTCGGATGTTGCTGGCAAAGTGGAGTCGTTTGGGAAGGTGCTCCTTCAGATAGGGCTTCATCGGCTGATCCGGAGCTCTGCACTTGAAATATATTGAGGGGTAAAGTTGGGAATTTCGGGAATAAAAAAGAAAACTTTAGAAAGGGAAAGGAAAAACGAGTACACATTAAGGACTATTAACACTGTGTGTGAGGAGATCCATACCGAAAGATTCTTCACTAGCCCTTCATAATCGACTGAAATAACAGAAATAATACAGATGATTAATAGCAAAGGTCGAAGCAGCATTACTGATTTTTACAGAGGGTTTTAAAGAAGGGACTTACAGGTGAAGAAGTCTTCAGGAAGCCGTGTGGGTCGCACTCGTGCAGCGGGACCCTGGATGACTATAAAGTCATCAGTGTTGTCCTGATATGACGAGACATAAGCAGCTTTTTTACACGAGGCCTCCTCCATTCCTGGTTTCCAGAAACAAAGTAATAGGCATTTGTCAGCTATTTTATAGCAGCTCACTTTTGCTCACTTTTAACAACTGTTTGTACTGATTCAAGCATTAAAGCATGCGTTTTAAAAACAAATTATCTACGGTATGTGCATATGCAGCAGGCATGGGTGTGGTTTTCCAAGGGTGATCTAAGTTCATAATCAGATTTGGGTTAATGGTCCGTTTTTCCTTGGTGTTTTTGAAGACCACTTAACTTGTGTTCCTGTTTAAGTTTTAAGTTTTACTTTTTATTTTAGATTTGTTTTTTAATTTAAATTTGTTCTTATTTGATAATGTTTGCACAGTCATAAAAGGAGCAGTTCAGGATACATTTCACTGCGTGTTGTACTTGTATAACTATGCATGTGACAAATAAAGAATCTTGACTTGATTTTGACTTGACTTGAAGTAAATTAATGTCCAGATGTGCGCAATCAACCTGAGAACAACAGAAACTGAACTTTTCCATCTAAGCTGGAAGTCAAAGCCTTGTTTTCTTTTTTTTGATGAGGATTGTGTTGCTTAAGAACAACAGAAGCCTCTTTGACCACTCCTGAATCCGGTGTTCTCCAAAAAAAGAACTGTTATCCTTGTCACACTGGTGCCGAAAGCAAGGGTTTCCCAGGAATGATGTCTCTTGGCCCAGCTACTCCAGTTTCACATGCAGCTGAAGAAGCAGCTGTCACTGGTTTGCAGTGTCAGCATCAGGAGATGGTCACAAAGATCACTAAAGGACAGGCCAAGGATTACGTCTTCTTGAAGAGCCCCTTGTCTACTTCCTTTTGTCCCTTTCCTCATTTGTGCCACTGTAGTGACGGTGAAGGAGATTCTAAAGCTGTATTTTACTCCACAGGGTCCCTAAGCAGTGCCCTTATATTCCCCACACACTAAGCAGGGAGTGTGGGTCAACGGAACTGCAGAAGATTAAACACCTTTAATTAAACAAGTAATGTGCGCTTTTCAAAAGACATGCAATGACTGATGGGTAAACCTTCCTGCAACATCCTTCGTAATGATAAATATTACTCCCTATGCAGTTTGAAATTCCCTTCCAGCAGAACATTTTCACTCCCGACAGCATGTAATCATCCTTAAATTGTCTGAATACCTTGTGTGGTCCACTTTAAAGGGAACTAAATTAAAGTGGCCCCTTATAGTTACGCATGAACACACCACAGCACAGAACACAGTGTGAACAATGTGGAATTCTCTCTCTGCATTTAACCCATTCACCAAGTGAAGCCGTGGGATAGCAGCGCCCGGGGACGGTACTTTGCTCAAGGGTACCTCAGTGGTGCCACTGGCAGTCCTGGGATTCGAACCCATGACCTTCTGATCACAAGGGCAACTCCCTAACCACTAGGCCACCAACTGTCCCAACTACAACCGTCTTTCAGACGCAACAGATGGAGGCATGGTACCTGGGCCTTGGGCAGATAAGCCCCAGTATCTAAACATGGTAAAACAACTCTTAGGTATAGTGCAATATTATCAAAGATGCTTACTTATCGTAGATTCATCTGACCTCACCAGTTTGTCAGCTATAGTCCGCACCAGAGTTTGATTTTTGTGACATTGTATCTTTATCAACTGTTCATATCACACTGCAATCATTAAAGCGCCGCACATTATATGCGTGGAAATCAGAGCACTGAAGTCACTGACTTCTTATTATCAATACAGTTAGATAAACACATTCATTCTGCCATATTTATCAACAGTTCATGCTGTAAGAATGATAGGAGTGCCTGTCAGGCAGCAAACTAACAAATGAGTTCACATGAAAGTTGACCAAGACCCTCAGTTTTAGGCACACCACAGTTCTGAGTATGATTCCTTCAAACCTGTCATATTAAACCATACTAAAGAAAGTCTCAGACTGGTCTACACCAAACAAAGCACCCCTAAAATAATGCTCCAAATGTGGTCCACTGGTCACACAGTGACAGTGTGTTCAGGTTAACGCTGCTCTTTGTGGGGGCTTGTTGCTTCCCCCCCCAGGGCTTTCTTGGGATTATGTTTTACAGAGCATTTTGTCTGAGGTGAGGGAGCGAGAAGACTGTGGATTGTACTTTAGCAGAAGCTACCTGTGCGATAGAAATGCATGGTAAGCAAAAGGGTGGCTCTCATCCAGGTACAGGGGGACCGGCATCTGGAATTACCTGCTGGGACGCCCTTTCATTTGCTCAATTGCTCATAACCACAACCATTAGCAAAAGCCTATACACTTAGAAAGCACTGCCTTTGGGGCATCACAAAGACATAGAACAGAAATGTAAACAGAAAGTGACTCTAATAACTTATTACAACAGCTAACTTTCCAGTAATTAGTGTGTCTATATTTTACCTTTATTACAGCTTCCATTCTAATACATTTGTTCAGATCTACAGCATTTACTGTAGTTGTCTTCTCACAGTGAATACTGGACAGAAATACCTGTGGATTTTTTTCAGATCTGAAGCAAGGGCAGAGCTTGTTTTCTCTCAAAGAAAGGTACAATTTTTAAAAGTCTGCTAGGTCTTGTATGGTTCTTAGGATCATTTTTGAACTGCAGTTATGATAACTCCTGTTTTTTCCACTTATTGTCCTTGAACTTTCACGTTCCTTATACAAGTGGATTATTTTCTAACATCCACAGAAATCTCTCCTTTAATTTTAGGTGCCTATGACAAAGAAATTAACAAGGCCGCTGACATATGTGTCGGTAGCAGCTAGTGTGAAAGTTAGTATCTCTTTGAAGGATAACGATGTCAGAGCTTTTGTTGTGGGGGGGGGGGGGCTGCAACTGACTGGGTTTAAGATTGGAAGGATGGAACAGTTAGAGTGGCTTTTTTAGAATGGACACAAAAGTAAAGAGTGGACAAATGAAATTCTGAAAGACATACAATTTGTGCAATTTCTAGTTATATGTGTCCTGCCTTTTTCAGACACTTAAAATGTTACTATTTGGGCTGAACCTTTGTAGTGTACTGTATGTTAAATTAACATCTGCCATTTGCTCCAAACCAGGCCACTCATGAAAGAAGCTAATTAAGGCTGGCTTGACATCACAACATGGGTGGTACAAGACATTGGTACCACAAGCACACTGACGTTCTGGAAACTTACAATCGTCAAACTAAGTACTATATGTAAAAATATATGATTAAAGTATAACAAAAAAGGACAAAATTACCATGATCAGAGAGAAGAACCAGGTTTACACAGTTGTGGAGTCTTCTCTGCTTCAGACCCTCCATTAGCATGTTTATAAGCTTGTCAACTCTCATTAGAGCCTCAATCACCTACAATGTGAAGTTATAAAGATATTTTCATATTAACCATTCAATGAAGAATTTTATGTACAGGTCACATTTTACATGCCTGTTAACCTTTGCTCTTAACAGAACAGATGTTTACAGGCACTGTTCCTTAAAGGGAAACAGTCACATAGTCAAATAGTCTTGATCAACTGTCTAGTACACTGAACATAGTCTTGAATGAAGTTTCACTTTGCGGTTTAGTTTTAGAGGTACTGAAATGTACTACTTCCTACATTACCTAGATTCCCTTTGCACTGTTTCAGTTTAGTGAGGTTGTGGTTATGTCTGCCATGCACAGACTGGAATCTATTTATACCTGTATTAGACTTGAACACATCACCACAAAGTAAAAAAAAAAAAAAACTCAGCCATTCTTGTCTTATGTCAAGTCTTGTTTGATTTTTGTTTTTATTTTAAGGCGATAAATATTTTTAGGTGCAAGTGTACCTGGCTGCTCATTGGTCCAAATCTGTGACCGGCGCTATCGGGCTCATCGAAATATAAGGTGTAAAGGTCTGGCCTAATATAGTTGAACATACAATTAAACAAAAATACATGTCATTACCATCATTTTTATTAATAGCAAGATACAACTCAATCAATAATTACTCCATAAAATGATTTTATTTCATCTTGATTTCAGTTACCAATCTAAAACTGCAGAATGCACATGCACATTTTCCACATACAAATGATGATTACCTTTCTTTCAGGGGCAAACTCAACCATTTTAAAACTGTGGTCACCCTCTTCTCAAATGGGATGCTCCTAAAAGTAGAAAGGAAAAGAAAGTCTGCTTTACATACAGCCAGTTCCGTTGGCACCTGTGGTAAAGCTAATTATGGAGTTGATTATATAAAACACATAGCAGAAAGCAAATCAATTAGGATAATGCTCAGGGTAAGTACAATGATGATTACAGATGTGTTATTTTGTTAATTAAAGTATACCCACCCATCATATTTTTCATAGAAATCTGGGAATTTCCCTTGTATAGGTACATCTGATCCCGGCCAGAAAAATGTTCCAGCTTTCAGTTTGTTCTTCATTGCTGTGATCCAGACCTAAATGATAGTTTTACAAAATAAAAGGCATGTTATGGGCATATTAGTCAATGCAATAGTACAGACTGTGATACAGTGGTAATCACTATGAATAATTATTCTGTATACAGTAAAATACTTGCTAATGGGACATAGTGAACAAGAGATTCACTGTATTTTCTTCAAATGATGTCCAGAGCAGAACTGTAATAAAAACTTAACAGAATCAACTAAATTCAATTCAGATAATTTTATTTACATTGTACCTTTTCCAACTAATATTGACACAAAGTAGTGTTACAGAATCCAGGTCTGAGCCCCTAGTGAGCGAGGCAAAGGTGACTAAGATGAAAAGGCGAACCCATCCTCCTCTGGTCGACACCAGATAGCGAGGAAGAATAAAAGAATTCTACTATGGAGAGGACTAATAAGAGGCCTTGGTTTACAGACTTAATCACTGATGAGTAGTCAGGAGTCTAAAATTAACAAAGTAGGAACAGTTAACGTCTGTAGCAGCTTCTTTTGGGTTATACGTGTGATCCAGGGTGGATGAACTGGCCTTTTGTTGGAGTCAATGTGAGCAGTTATAGGTTTGATTCAAGATTCAAGTTTCTTTATTTGTCACATGCATAGTTATACAAGTACAACATGCAGTAAAATGTGTCCTGTTTGGTCGGGGTTTGGGGGGTGGGGGTGGGGTAGGAGCACATGCAGGTGGTCCATGGAGGCTAAACTGTAAAGAGTAAAGTGGCCATTTTTGTCACAAATGAACACACCACTGCAGCACACAGTGTAAAATTTAATCTCTACATTTAACCCATTCACCAAGTGAAGTAGTGGGCAGCTAGCCACGTGGTGCCCTGAGAGCAGTATGTGGAGATGGTACCTTGCTCAAAGGTACCTCAGTGGTGCCACTGGCAGTCCTGGGATTCAAATCCATGACCTTCTGATAGCAGGGGCTGCTACAAAAACTGGTCTAGGACAAGTGAGCAGTGGACTCCAATGATGGCTGATCTGGTCTGCAGTGGTGACCCTGAACCATAGATTACAAAATATTGGGGTTTTTTTTTATTGATGTGTATTTTTTTTCTATTTTATATTTTTTTTATTGTGTTTACTCTGAAAAAGGGCAGTTTACCAGTTTAACAGTGCGGTTTTTACACATGAGGAAATATGACTTTCGGGGTTTTTTTTTTGAGTCATAAGAGGAAACCTTGTGACCTTCGCATAATGGCTGGGACAAAAGGAGACAAGCTCAGAAAGCAAGACCAACTGTCTAAGCAGTGACCCTACGAGACCCATGAGTTTGGTTAGTGTTTGCGCTCTTCTCCAAGTTAAATGAGTTGTCCAGCGATGTTGCATTAGGCAGTTTAAAAAGATGTTGTGGTGCTTCACGCAAAGCACATGCTAGACTTCACCCTCCCAGTGTTGGTGGCATCGTGATACTGGTATCGTGTGATTAGCTCATGGGTGGAATTGGTTATAATTAAATTTGGAAGAAAATAAAGAATTTCTGTAAACAAAACGTCACGGAAATCACGTTTTCCAACCAGTGGCTGAAATTTTTAGAAATTATGTAAAATATATTGTAATTATGTAAAATTAATTTAAAAGAATGGACTACAGCTCAGAGGGGCAGACTCACTATTAGAGGCATGAAGAATGTCATTTAGGGGACCTCGGCCTCATCGTGAAGCCACAGCATGTCGACATGACAGCGGCCTGCAGCCCAGAAGGCCTGTCATTTACAAAGGCAGAGTCTTCAGTTATTTTGAGACATCCCTCATGTGGAGCTTGAGATGGGTGCACCCTGGTCTTTGATATATAGCAGAACACTGTCACTGAAGACAAGGGCATTGCACAAGCTGTGGAAAGTTAATTACAGTACATACAATCATAATCAAAGAGCAATAATTACAGTTTCCACAGCCGTGTGCTTTTTTTCTTAACAAAACAAGCTTATTATGCCAGCATATTCCTGAAGTTAACCATGCATGAGGTGTCATGTAAGTATCGATTTTTCAGTGAGAAACATTTCTGTGTGATGCAAGAGCATCGAGGTTCACATATAAGAACATATAAAGCATCACTGATGGCAGTGAGTATGCCAGAACAAATGATTTATAGCAGAATTTCAGAAGATACAATTAGCCTATTATCTAAATGACTGCACCTCTGTATCCTATTTTGTAATCCACTGCACTAAATAGGATTCCCTCAATATGATGATTCCGCTTATTATAAAGCTGTTTGCTTAATGTGTAATGTAACATACTCATAAATATCCTTGTATATCCTTGCTATCATCAGCTAAGTGTTTGTAGCAAAGTCCAGAAGTGAATGTAGTTGAGTAAGCAGTAGAATATCCTTTGACATGTATCTCTTAAAAGTGTGGTACTTAGCCAACCATGCAATTTTGAGTTGTCATTACTTTCAGAGTTTAATTACACTGATGACTGATGAGAATGTTTTGGGTCACATCAATTGAAAATAATTGTGCTGCCTTTTTCAGTTCTTTACACATAATGGACTTTCCTTTTAGCGCAAACAAGTATTTACACAACAGTTTTACATTTACTATACTTCCAGTGCATCTAGTGTATAAGCAGAGATTGATTAACAAAAATTAAACCAGCAAGTGCAGCTTTGAGGCGTCTATTTTAAGAAGTAATTAGTTTTCTGCACCATCACATTTCAACTTTGGACTTCAGTTTTCACCAAACTGTCTTTAATCGCCCATGGTCACAAGGGTCTCTCTGTCAGACTTGCAATTCCAAAATCCTCCATAAATTGTCTAGGCCATGCAAGCACTTTCATCTTTTGTAGAAAGCAGTCTTGAGTTATTTAGGCTGCATTTTTCACCATCTTGTTATAATATCCAACACTCTGTCCTCTAATATCTCTCAGTGCATCCCTTCATTCATGTTTCTTTCCATGACATGTAAAGTCCCAGTACTGTTTGCAGAGGAGAAGCTCTATATCACAATGCTCCCACCTTCTTACTTCATTGTGGGTGTGGTGTTCTTGGGATCATACACACACCCTTTCTCCAAATTATTGTTAAAGAGTTCCATTTTTGCATCTCTGTGCTTCTTTTTTAGCAGAGGAGTTTTGTGTGGGGTGCAGAAACAGTGGTGTAACTCTTAGAGTCTGTAACACCATGTTGAGGATGTTCTATGAGTTTATAGTGGCCAGTGGCATTTTCTATGCTGTGGTGTGCTGGGGTGGCAGCATAAAAGTGGCAGACACAAAAAGACTCAACAAATTTATCAAGAAAGTTGGCTCAGTGGTGGGTGAGGAACTGGACAATGTGAAAACTGTGGCTGAAATGAGAACATTGTCTAGACTTCAGTCCATCATGGACAATGCTGACCACCCACTCCACAGTGTGGTGGCAGAACTGAGAAGTACTTTTAGCCATAGACCCCCGCGGCATAAAGTGCTCCACTGAACGCCACAGGAATCAGACTCTACAACTCCTCTCTGTCACACATCCACACGATAATTTGTGCAATAGCCTGTTGCTTCTTGTTGTGTATGTTCTTACCGGGTTAAATAACTCATTTATTTGCTATGATGTGCAACAGTCTACCATGTGCAACAGTGTTACTTATATACAGTATTTATACCCAGCATTTCTGTATATAACAGAGTGTATTTTCATATTATTATTATTTTTTATTTTGTTCTGGTCTGTGTGTCTTTGCAGTCATTACATAAGCAATTTCCTCTGGGATCAATAAAGTTTTCTGATTCTGATACAATGCTTATTGTTCTCTGTGTAATCATTTTTCACAAATTCAAAAACTAAATCAAAATTACAATATTCACTACAGTATATATGAAAATAACAAATGACATAGGAAAAAACTTTAATTTATATATTTTGAGGCATTTTGACGGCTTCATAGTAGTGGACTCTCAACAGTGAATTTGGAATTATCAAGTTATTTTTAATGCACTGTGCATATTTTTTTGACAATAAGGTTTCCATCCTTGTCCAATACCTTCTATCATCACAGCTTTGCAGAATATAAACCTAAAACTGAAACTAAATAAAACCTAAACCAAAACTGAATCGCTACAAAAATATGTACAAACAATTTAAAAACTGAAAAGGCCTGTATGATTCCACTAGCCACTAGCTGCCAAGTAAAAACAATGACTGATTTACTATAAGATGCTGGAACGGGGTTTTTTTGGTGAATGCAGTTGTCAGTATTAAGAATCAATGTATAAATAGGTTGTATATCTTTATTTATTCATTTTTAAACTGTAATATAAAGACAGAACACTTGAGGCTGTGTGTTACGATGAATAAAAGCACAGGCGTGATTTACTACAACCAAATCACAACCATGATATTCTCCAGTATAACACACTCCCTCTGCCACTTCAATTAAAGACAGATGTTTGAGTGAACAACATCACATCAAAACGTGTACTTTAAGCATGACGCCGGATCTCTTTCATTCTGACCAGTAAGAAGTGGTGGCATAGTTAATTAAAAACCCAAAGTCAAAATTAGAACACTAACAACCCACCGAGCTTATCAAAAGAACAGGGGGCATGAGGCCTACAGCACATGCATTTAATTTAGTGAATCTTACAAAAGTTGAGGCGTAAGTGAAGATCTAGGCCAGGGTGGAGGGACCGCATCTTGCAGCTGGGGAGTATTTCTGATCACCACTGAGAACCACCAGTTGTGGTCAGAAGTTTACATACACTCATCACGGGCATGAATGTCATGGTAATTTTGGGCCTTTAATGATTTCTTTGAACTGTTCTTTATCCAGGGTGGAATTATTGCACAGCATACATCTTTAATGACTTTAAAAAACAAGAATTGGGTACAAAAATTACAATTTATTTTGGGTTGTCTCTAATCCACCCAGGGTCAAAATTATACATATAGGCTCATATATATATATATATATATATATATATATATGTATGTATTTGACCACTCTTCTTGGCAGAATTGGTAGAGTTTATTTAAACTGGCTGGTTCCCTGGTACGGACCCGGCTTTTAAGCATAGTCCACAAATTGAGGTCGGGGCATTGGGAAGGCCACTCCATAAATTTAATGTTAGCCTCCTTTATCCATTCCAAAACCAGTTCTGATGTGTGTTTGGGATCATTGTCCGGCTGGAACACCCAATTGTGTCCAAGTTCCAACTGTCTAGCTGTTTATTTGAGGTGAAGTTGAAGAATTTGGAGGTCCTCTTTCTTCATTTTTATCTCCACTTTTTGCAATGCACCAGTACCACTGGCAGCAAAACAGCCCCAGAGCATGATGCTACCACCACCATGCTAAACAGTTGGTACAGCGTTCTTAGGTTTGAAAGCATCACTTTCACTCTTCCAAACATACATCTTGCCACTGTGGCCAAATAGCTCAATCATTGTCTCGTCTGACCATAAAACTTTTCTCCAGAAGGCCTTTGGCTTGTCCATGTGGGCAGCTGCAAATTTCAGTAGAGTCTGAAGGTATTGATTTTGGAGAAGAGACTTCTTTCTTGACCGGCACCCTCTCAGTACACGACGATATAAAACTCACTGGACAGTGACACTGGTGTTCCAGCAGTTTCCAGTTCATGGCCAAAGTCGTCTCATCTGTGGGTGATAGTTTGGGTCTTCTTTCAGACCATGGCAAACTGGTGTCACACTGCAGTTGTTTAGAAATGGCTCCAAGAGACCTTCCAAACTTTCGAAATCTACAATTCTCCTTCTTAGATCTTCACTGAGTTTCAAGGACATTCCCATTGTTCTGAGTGTTGGTCAATCCAATGTACTGTCAAAGAAATCCTTTTTATGCTGGCAAAGGGAAACTACCAGTTGTAATCAATCATGATCACTAACGAGCAGTTAATAGACCTTGGTCTTGTCAAGTTAAAAGACATTGTAGAACCTTCAGCACCACTTAATAAAATATTTAAGGGAATGAATGTATAGAATTGAGCCTATATGTATAATTTCCACCCTGTGTGGTTTTTATAAAATCCAAAATTAATTCAAACTTGTGCACCAAATTCTTATTTTTTACTATTATTAAAGATGCATGTGGTCCAACTGTTCCACCCTGGAAACGGAACACTTCACAACATCTTTAATAGCCCCAAATTACCACGGTATTCATGTCTACGATGAGTGTATGTAAACTTCTGATTACAACCACCATAACACTAGGGCTTTTAGGTTATCTGTATTTCTGCTCTTACACACTGGGACAGATTAATCTTTAGACTTTGTCCCACAACTCTGTTGCAAATGTTTTGTTTACTTTTAGTGCCATAAGCTGGCCTTTCTGTTCTCTCTTTTATTAGAGGTCAATATCTTGTGCTAAACAAAGGCTGTAGTACAGGAGTCTGGTCTCAGACTCAAGACGTTATTTCTACAGTCTTGGAGCTGTCTTTGACTCGGTTCAGAAAACAGTCACTGGTTTAATTATTTTCAAATCCATGTAGAACATGCACTGACACTACATTATATATTAAACAAAATGTAATGATGTATTCATTTTCTGTTAAAAATTATAAGCTATCAGAAGGCCTCCAGTCTTTGTGGTTATGGTCAGTGTTGTCCGGCAAATTATTCTACACCACAGTTGAAAAAGAAAGAAGAGGTAGTAAGTCTACGACAGAAGACTCTGAATAAATGTTGTGCTTTTAAAGGGTTAAAATTCTTGTACATTTCTAAAATCTTACTAAAGTGAAGACTCATATTGAGGAAATACATGAACAACAGCGCCAGAAACATAAAATATGCAAAAAATTATGACTTATCTCCCTTGTCAACATAAAATTCAGAAGATATGATGCCTGCCATGCAATGAATTGCCAGGTCTAAGAGGGAAATAATTAACTGTTTTCACCTATTCACTTCATGTGACTAATTTCGGAATTGTATCCTGATCAGATTTTAGCCACACTTTGTAGTCAAATGCATCTCCAGCCAGTAAGACTGAAATAAGCACTATGTGGTGAACAATATGCACATCAGCTTGTACACAACAAACAATCGCCAGTGCAGATGTATTGTAGCAAGATTTTGAAAAACAACAAATCAAGGTATAGTTTAACTAAACAGGAACCTTATTTGAGCAAAATGTCTCATCCAGAGTGGGTAACTAAATTGTAATTAAATTCAGAGGAGCAACTCATGTCAGGAGATGAACTGAAGGAGCAGTGATGCCTGCATTAAGTGGCGGCACTGTGAAGAGTAGTCTTTTCCATAAGCAGATCAGCTGGGTGCCATCTCAGTACTGGGAGTGTTTTTGGTTGCCAAAAGTGTTTTGGAGAGACGGATACATTAACACTGCTATAATGTGGCTCAGGTGCACTTACACATGCATTTTTATGAGGTTTGGTTTTATTCCAGTATAGTCTTGATATATGAGCAGGTTCACTTTTACTTGCCCATGTTCCAGACACTCTCTTAACTTTAACAGAGTGATTTTATTTTGAGAAACATTTTGTTTTTCTTCAGTCGTTTGATTGCGTAATTTGTTTGATTTTTAACCCGACAATATTCTGCTTCCCTGCTGTTAATTACTTCTTTGGTCTTTGTGCTCTGGACCAACAGCAGCGAACTTCAAAAGCAAAAGCAACATCTGGAATTAACTCAGAGCTCTCTTATGCATGAGCACACATTTGGTCAAGAAAGAACTGCGTAGTAAATTGCTTTCTACTCGCAGTACGTTTTAGTCATTGTTGCATTTTAGAATTCTGTTTGTTGGAGCACCAAACAAAAACAACAACAAAAAAGGTCAACGTCTATATTAAACCAACAGTTTCAAATCAACAGTTCCGACTTCCTCAGAGTTTATTTCTTCATAGTCAAAAATGAAGCTGCCATGTCAGCTGTCTATCCTTTTAATATTTGAAAGATTTTCCACTAAAATTGTAAGATATTTAGACAAAAGTTTAAGATTGTAAAAGATGCAGCAGATGCTCATTGGCTACAAAAAAGAATTCTGTTGTTTACAACTGTATAGCCCCTTTCTGATGCCTTTCAGACCTAAACTGACACAATGAGCAATGAGCAAATGCATCAAATGCAATGTCTGCTGTTTGGAGACGAAATGTGTTTTTAAAGTGTGCAAATGCTTTTTTATTATAATGGCAGATTTTTAATATAGATTTTTTTTATAGATTTTCACATAAAAGAACTCCACAAAAAAAGTTCACAAAAATGAACTAAAAAAAAAAAACATGCACTAGAAGCTTATGTATAAAAACACTATGAACTAGTGTCCCAGACCAGACTAACCTTAAATCTACACTAAAAAGATTTACAACAGTGATTCATTCTTGGCACTGCAGTATAGTCTAACCCATGTCCAAGAAACCAACCATAAGTGGCAGAAATGCATAAACATGGGTGTCCGTCATGCTTTATTCCTTTTCCTTTCTAACTTTAATGGAAGAGTTTGGTGAAAGGTCAAATCAAAGGCCGTTCTTCAGATTACAGCTGTCCTTTTTTGTGAAAACACATCCCTAAAACTTCTCTTAGCCTACTCAAATCACATTCAGATCTTCAATAGGGTTACATAGACTTGCTCAGGAGACAACTGGTTTGTGAATACCAGACCTGGTTTTGTCTGAAATATCTGTCTGTAGTTGTCATGTTTTGTTCATTTTTATAGCTCACAGTAACCACATGGACTAGTCTGTGTGACCTGAATGAAGAGGTGGATGCAATTTCAACAGACTGGAAGAATGTTAAGCAATGTATTTTTACGAAATGAGCTGGTATCAGACCACGGGTCACAGCTCGCCCTCTTAGAGAATCAGGCACAGGCCAGCTTGATCCACCCCTTCTTAAAAGTCAAAAACACACAAGGAGACTCTGCTCAGTTTTGGCATCTAAGTGGTGGAACTAACTTCCCCTGAACGCAAGAACAACTGAGACCTTTGCTGTCTTCAACCGGTGACGGAAGACCCACCTCTTCAACGAGTACTTAGGATAACAACTACATGTTCATGCCGTAAACTAATTTAATTAACACAAACTTTACAACTAACACAAAAAAAACCTCTGTGACTGTTTAATGTGACCGGGCCCTTGTAGAATACTAACTTTAACTCTTGTTTGCTGGCAGCTCTTCATTAAAAAGCACCCATGTACGTTGCTCTGATAAGAGCATTTGGCAAATGCTGTAAATGTTTTTTTTTTTAAAAATTGGTTATTTTGGTGACTAATGACTTCTGGTGTTTACTAGTAACATTAAATTTGCTGCTGCAGTTCTTAAATAAAGAAGCAATATTTGGAACTCAAACAATTATTTGACCACTCTTCTTGGCAGAATTGGTAGAGTTTATTTAAACTGGCTGGTTTCCTGGTACAGACCCGGCTTTTAAGCATAGTCCACAATTGAAAATTGTGTACCATTCCTTTAAAATACATTAATTTAACTAATTTAACTTTATCTTAAGATTGCAAACTTTTTCAATATTAACTAGGTCAATTATAATCAATATAGTGTTTTGGGGGTATTAATCATGACAACCTTAACTTTAGCATATTACATGTAATTCTGAATGCAGTATGCATTCATCCAGAGCACTTTTTCTGAGGCAACAATACGTTACAACCACAGTAAACATGCAGATTTCCCTTCCAAGACGCTTGCCCACAAAGCATGCCCACCCAGTAGTTTCAGCTTTACCTTTTACTGCTTCTTTTCGAACATACTTACTGGCTCACCGTGGTACCAAACAGGGTTAAATTTCTCGCTTCCTTTCAAACTGAAGCTGGCATTGTGGGTGACGTCGTACATCTTATTGTCTATAATTCCATGGGACTCTGGATACAGACCCTGCAAAAGATGTCACCAAAGTTATTCAGTTCCAGACTGACTACCCTGCCTCAAATTTTCTGGCCCTGGCTTCCCTGAAGCCCCATGCTACTGTCAACACTACTGTCTTTAATGCTGGGCTTTGTGTGCAGCCCTGCCCTCTCAGTATGAGTGTTTTACTTGTATTCTCCTGTTTTGACCTTCTTGACCTGTTTCTCAGAGGCTAATAATGGATTTGCCTTGGCTGACGCTATTTGACCACAAGCCCTGGAAAAGATGGAATAAATAGCAATTATGCTTAACTGGCCTGGCTTCCGTTTGTTTTGGAAGAGGCATAACAACATTCATGGGGGAAACTCCCCGACAAAGGAAAACTCCCAAAGGATAAGCAATGGAACAAACTTCAGAGGAGCTGGGGGCAATGGACAATTAAATTACGAGCAAAAAGTTTCAAAAAAGTGATCAAGAAGTAAATAAAAGTAAATACAATTTAAAATTCTCTTGATAGTGGATTTTTTAGCTTAAAGTTTACTTTAGAGGATTACTTCAGGTGACCTGGAGAAGGCATCCACCCCCTCCCGTCCACAACCCCCCACCCTCCCCCAAAGCAAATATAACAAATAACACACAAATAAATATCTACTGTAACTAAATTTACTCAAGGTGTACCCTTGAGGGTACCACCCAGTGACAGCATTTGTACACTGAATGGTAGTATTTTGTCCTCTTCAGAGTGAACTGAAGAGATATAGGGATTTCCCTGACTACAAAATAATTAAAAATGCCAATATAAGAAATTTGATGTCATCAGTGAATACACTGCGAATGATATTT
The DNA here is from genome assembly GCA_037974445.1 of Brycinus macrolepidotus. Classification (NCBI taxonomy): domain Eukaryota; kingdom Metazoa; phylum Chordata; class Actinopteri; order Characiformes; family Alestidae; genus Brycinus; species Brycinus macrolepidotus. The sequence continues at coordinate 12,646 of JBBPCZ010082911.1, read as the reverse complement.
GCTCAGGGCAATAAAAACATCACATCACAAGATCATTCATGTTGGTCGAAGGCTCTTTTTTGAATCAAGAAAGAGAAGTTCATTTCTAGGATTGGTCTGACAATAAATTATGCTAAAATGTGCATTTGAATACATCAGTACTGTAGTTGCTAAAAAGTAAACATAATATGTATGAGGATATTCTCACCAGAGCTCTGTTGTCACTAGAGAGGTAAAAGTACTGTATGGACAAATGTGGACAGTGTCAAATGTTCACATACTCACTGTTACAATGGTGTAATGATTGGGGAAGGTCTTTGTAGGATAGGCAGGACGCATGTGTGGCGCAGAGGTTCCACATTTTCCTGAAAAATGTATAAATGTAAAAGGCTTATCCATGTATTTTTAAAAGTTAGGGCAAGGCAATACAAGCAGAAATGATGACTATTTTTTTAGATTTTTGGATAAACTGCATTTACAAGACACAGCACCTTTTATCAAATGGCATCATAATAATGTCAAAACGCAGAAATATATTCATATATTCATGTTAAGTCAATTCAAGGCCACTCATGTCTAGCTGTAATACCAAAACTGAGCAACTATAATGAGCTTAGGTCCACCCACATTCATGCTGAGTCATGCTGAATATACATTACTGAAAAACTTATGAATCATTTGCATATCTAAATATGTTATAAAAATGTCAAACAGAAAAACATCAGCAATCAATAGGCAAAGATGAACTGTTTTTAAAAAAGCTGTATAAATGTACAAACTGGAATGTAGTGCACCACACCCCAAACTGACTACAAGTTTATTGTTCACTCTCCCACACCCCGTTTGACAGTAAAAAATTGTCATTCATCTCACCTAGGGTGGCAAACCCAAACACCCTCCCTAGTAAAGTCCCCCATTCATAACTCTGTAGTGACGCCGCTGTGACCAAGCCCACATACTTAATTTGTTGATGGCTGGAAGAAGCTTGTCATAGGATTTCAAATATCCTGCTCTGAAGCCATCCAGGGAGACCAGGATTAGTGGCGGCCTGGAAAACCTGTCAAAATAAATAAAAAGAGTTCAGGAATCACTGCTGCAAATCCACAGCTAATTATCTCCCACAACTCAGATCATTTATTGATTTGATAAATATTACCTGTGGCAAAGTTATGGTACATTTAATATTTTTAGTTTTAGTCATATTTTTTTTTGTTTTTTTAGAAATTATTTAATTCAGAAATTATTTAGAAATTTGTTTTTTTTTAGAAATTATTCACTAAATTATTCACTAAAACGTGCAGAAAAAAAGGTTTGTTTCATGTAGATGATGTGTACTAATTTTCAGCATATAAACACCTCAAGTGTTCTCGAGTTGAAACATCATGTTTTTTTTATAAAATAATAACCACAGACTGGAAACTGTTAAAAGTTTGATTTGTGATGAGGTTCTAATTGTGTGTTTTTTGTTTAGCATAATAAGACTTAAAAAAAAAAAAAAGAAAGAAAGAAAAGAACGAGCCTGTACTTTCCCAGCTGAAAACAGTTAAAACAGTTTAACTGAAAACAGTTAAAAGCTTTATGGTGTTCTCCAATTATCCTACACTGGAAATACTCTACATACAGGCAAACTCCCTTACACACTCACACACACTCACACACACTCACTCACACACACACACTTACACACACTCACACACACATTTAAGAGAGCAGATTAATTTAGTATTTCTCTCAACTCATCCATAAATATACGAGGCACGCAATTACCCCTTTTCAGGAATAAACTAACACATGGTAGACTCATACACATGCCTTAGCAGGAGGAGCAGGGGAGTGAAGGCTCTCAGCTATATTATTCTCAGCTATATATCTTCACTAAGCAGGGAATGTTTCAGCTTGTTTTGGGAAAAACAGATGTCGGATTCTATGAAAAAGACCATCCAGACCGCTATCAACGAAAGGTGCAAAAACCAGAATCTGTGATGGTCTGGGGATGCATCAGTGCCCATGGCATGGGGAATCTGTATATATGTGAAGGCACCACTGATGTGGAGGCTTAAACTGGAATTTTAGAGAGACATATGCTCCCGTCAAGACAACGTCTTTTCCCAGGAACTCCACGTATATTTTAGCAGGACAATGCCAGGCCTCATTCTGCACAAATTACAAAAGCATGGCTTCACAGACATAGAGTGTATGTGCTTGACTGGCCTGTCTGCAGGGCGAATCTGTCTCCTATTGAAAATGTCTGGCACATCAAAAAGAGGAGAATCAGAAAACTGCGACCACAAACTGTTGAGCAGTCTTGCATACAGCAAGAATGGGCAAAAATTCCACTTGCAAAACTGCAACAATTAGTTTCTTCAGTTCCCAAACAATTAAGTCTAATTAAAAAAAAGTGGTAAACTTGCCTCTGTCCCAACTTTTTTTTGGAATGTGCTGCAGGCATCAATTTCTAAATATGTTTACGCTTACTGAATAGAATTAAGTTTGTCAGTGAAAACTCTGAACATCTTTTTGTTGCCCTTTTGCCTGTTAAATAAAGGCTCAAGGGAATTACCAAATTACAGATTTGAGTTTTTATTGCAACTTTTTGAGACATGGTGTTTGTGGTTGGCGCAGTGGGTAGCGCTATTGCCTCACACCTCCAGGGGTGGGGGTTCGAATCCAGGTTCTGGCCTTGTGTGGGTGTATTTTGCATGTTCTCCTCGTGGTCGCATGGGTTTCCCCCGGGGTCCCCGGGTTCTTCCACAGTCCAAAGACATGCGCGTTAGGTGAATTGGAGTTTCTAAATTGACTGTAGGTGTGAGTGAATGGTGTGGGTGTGTGTGCCCTGTGGCGGGCTGGTGCCCCGCTCAGGGTGAGTCCCTGCCTCGCGCCCATTGGCCCTGGGATAGGCTTCGGGTACCCGCGACTCAAGTAAGGAATTAGGAGTTACGGAAAATGAATGAATGAATGTATATATAGTGTGCATGTATAAAAGTTACTTCCCCATAACCTTAACCCTTTGTGAAGCAAGACCTTTAAACAATGAGTTTCCCCCATCCTTCTAGAATTCAATACATTCCAATATTCCAGTTGAAACAATGTTTTGCCTTGAACTCTGCTTCCCTGATAAATCATTTCACCAGGCTATCCACCATTCAGCAGCATTAGGCACCAGTTTGAATCAGCTCGCATGTACCTCGTAGTTTCCAAGCTCTCGTAAGAAAATAAAGAAAACCTTGAGATGCCGATTTGATGCCAAGATGCTTTTTTCTTTGACATTCACCTGCTGTTTGATCAAAGGTGCAATAACAAAACACTTTAAAGAAGATATGATTGAAGAACAGCTCATACTTTCTGATAAATGTCTACAAAATCCTGCCCAGTGCTGCCAGGCTACGTTTCAAACAGTACACTTTCATACTTCACATACTACACTACTGAATGCACTGCCTAAGGCGTTTTTTTTTCCATACTATTTTGCATGGTGGAATGCAGTTTGGGACGCAGCCACACGCCAAAGAGACATGATTCACTAAGCTGTCTGCGGCTAATTTTCGCATGATGACTTGTATGCTTGGGTTAACCAGTACTTCAGCTTTGGCAGATGAAAGCTTCAATTTTGGAATATTTAAAAATAGCTGGAACAGAATGAGAAGAAGTAGTAACATTAGCTAAGAACAGCTGAACAGTCAATCTATCACCGCCCTTCTTTTGGGCAACAGTGACGTCCTTGAAAGAAAAGCATGTGCCATCTTTTAATGACCTTTAAATGATTACTTGTGGATTTGAGCTGTGATGGATCATTTTGCATGGTTGGTTATGCGCATGAATTTTGCCTTGCACAGTTATGCAGGTAGGCTAATTCAAGTTGGAACTGCACGAATAGTTAATCTGTTTCAAATAACCTTTATTAAACATTAAGTTGACACAAGCCATATGTTTTCTGCTAATTTATTTTGAAAGCATGTATAATGGCAGAAAAGTTCATGAGGCTAATCATTGGAACTCTTTGTTCTAATCATGTTTTGTGGGGACACATATTTGTGATCGTACTTCTCATAGGGTTAAAGGAATGTTGCGGCAATCTTTTTTCCCTTACCCTAGGTGTAGCCGACCAGCCAAGACATGTTTGGAGTCCAAATGACGTTGGTAACAAACAATGCAAGTCAATAGTCACCCAAATCTTTTCCATAAATGCATCACACAAACTTCTCTAAAGTTGCTCAAACTGCATCCAGCTCTTCACAAACTGATCCAAGATCAGTTCTCTTCAGCTCTGGTGTCTGAAATGACATAGCGGTGAAGATTCATTGACTTCCAGCGTTGGCAGTGTTGGCCTCGTAACTCCAATTCTAAAGTGAAGAGACAAAACTTGGACACCAAACATGTCTTATCTGATCGTCTGCATCTGGAATGGAAATGTTATTTTTTGGCAAAACTTTTTCTTTAAAGGGGCTGTCAAGAGAGACTGGGGCTGAGAGATTCTTGCTCTTTTGAAGAAGAGTTAGGTGCGATTTTTCCTCCAAACAACTAGTCCATTAATCGTCCATCAACTGTCCCCTGCCACAAACTCATGAACCAAAATCTCTTTGGTTGACCCTGACTGACCACCAGTGAGCAAGCCAACTAGATAGCATTTTAAGCACTGAGCTAAAAAAAAAACACACCTTAACTGTGATCACTGTAACACACGACTTTTGGTGAGTTATTATTTTAATAAGAGAGTCAGCGGTGCCTGATTAATAAAAGTCACACTGGGCTTTGTGTAAGCAGTTTTGATAATCAGCAACATCGCATTTGACAATTTAAAACAGCAGCTAGTACAACAGGTGATTGCTCCTGGAGAAATGTAGAATGTACAGACCTTTATTTGACACTATAGGTATCCGATACAGCTAACATGTCCAAACAATTTTTTAAAACTCTAAACATGCCTACTAATAGCCTAGAAAAAAACCTAGCTGACCACCAATGTCAAGCTTTTCCCTTTTTCCCAGCTTTGCAGAAATGACAATAGAAATAACAACTATTCATCAAAATATTTCCAATGCTAAATTTTATAATTTATTTTTCAAAACATCTCAACCTGAAGAGTTCGATCTCAGGTGATGCCACAGCCATCTGTAGCTGAGAGTTCAAGAAAGCACAATTAGCCTCTCTCTCTCTGAGTTGGCCCTCTTCTCCAAATGTGTTAAGCTGCTCAGTGAAGTTGCATTAGCGACAGCTGAACAAGGTGCTTTATGCGGTGGTGCTTTATGTGATAGCGCATGCTATCCTTCACCTGCTATACTACCCAGCATTGGGGGTATCGTGTGACTGGGGGAGTCCAAGCTAGTGGGTGGAACACAACTAAATTGAGGAGAAAATCAGAAAAATAAAATAAAATAGATAACCAATAACAGCTATGTAACTATGGCTGAAAGCTCAAAAATAAGTAAAATCTAGAAGAAACTTCTAGGATTAAAATGACAAAATAGTGCAGGTCTGACTTGGCTTTCCACAGAAGCTAAGAAAACATGCCCTAACTTTTCCTCCAAACTAGTTTTCTAACAAACCAACTCACAGCTACTGTACTGATTCACACTGTAAGTGATCTGAATCTAATGTTACGAACAGCACTAAAGCTCACTATGTTTCATTACTAATACTAGCCACTGAAATATTGAAAGTTATTGAATACTCTGGTCAGCTTATTTATTATTTTAGTTCTTTGCAGCTACTTCATTAGCTCATCCTGTCACAGCATTAGATACATCAGTTAGTTACGTAAAAGTGGTTAATTAGCTCAAAGTACATCTCATTCTGTAACAATGATGCTGAAGCTTAAAGATCCATAAGATACACAAATGAAACAAAGCAAAACGTTTTTTTCTACATTGGTAACTCTTCATCAACAGTTAGGTGTTAATAAATATGTTATTCTACATTTACTTTAAGTTATTTTATGATAAATTAACTATTGATTTTAAATTTAATTTTCAATTAACTTTCTTTTTTTCTCTCGTTTTCTGGCAGCCCTAACATCAGCCAAAGCCACTCTGGGACATTTATTTTGAAGACTGTAGAAACAAATGTGGTCACTGTCCATGAAAGAGATCCAATACGTTGTTGCACAGGGACATAAAAAATACAACTGCAAACGTCACCCTCAGGCACAGTTTTTACACTAAATTAATATGAACATTAACTCGACATATATTACCCTGCAGGACATTGTGGTGTCTTCATGTCCTCGCAGTCCTCTTCGAGCCATAGCTTTTCTCCTGTAAAAATTAAAAAGTTTGAAAATTATTTCTGACCAGTTTGAGTGTATAGAGCAAAAGAGCTGATGTAACACAGTGTCTTTTAGAAGTGTTGGCACCCTAAACAGAGACGATACACAATGAGATTTATATGCCACTTTATATGTAGGGACGTGGGGATAGAGAACTTGAAAGTAAGAGACAAATAGAGGGCTGTACTGTCTATACTGGCAGCGATGGTCATAAATGACCTCACATGAATTATTTGATAGCAGCATAATGCAACAAAAATCCATGTGGGAAGCAGCCAACCCATTACCGAGACGGGGCACGATTTAGGTGTGGTCCACTTCTTGCATAATTTAGAGAGCTATCATAGCTACTGAGGTACAATGACTTTTACAATTAACTCATACAATGACTCACTCTATCTATACTTCAAATAAAGCATTAGGAGTTCAGCTCTGGTCTAATAAGATTAAAGTACACTTCAGTATCTGCACACAGTATCTTTTTCTTGCTGCTCAGTCACAGACAGCACAATTCTTTTTTCACACCAGCCACAAAGTGCAGTTTCAGTCTGTTTTGGAGGTCCCTCAGTTAAACCAACAAGAATTTGAGGTTTGAAAAGCTTTTTTTCCAATTCACAAAACATTATTGTAATTCTGCCATTTGGCAAAGATACAGAGAAGAAACAAATTTCAAAATTTCAAGTGAAAGTACTAACATACATGTAACCAAGGATTTCCTGATCCAGTCCTGGATCAAGACTGAAGTTGATCCAGGCACACTTCAATGGATCGGGTACTGGTTATTAAGCCTGATCTAACTTCAATTCTTAGTTTCTTGCTTTTTTGGCATTCTACTCATGTACATGCCACCAGACACATCCACAAAACATATGGCCACCATGTTTTTTACTCATGTGTAGCTGACATTATTAGAAACGCAATTAAAAATACAGAAAAAAGAATAAGGCGCTGTAGGTAGTGATTTTAACTAGTCAACTAGTCATCCAAAAAAGGTCCTGTTATCAAATTTCGTGGCAAAAATCTCTAGACTCAAAACAATGGTTAAATTCAAATTTTTAGAATGTCAACATTTTTCCTTCTTGAAGTTACTTTTAGTACTGCTGCCCCTACCATAAATTGTAGAACACCTCAAATCACATAGATAAGCATGGGGTCATACTAAGATCTAAAAACGTAGAGTATCTTTAGGGGTCACATAAAGATCAAGAAGCATACAACACCTTTAAGGACTCTTACAAAAGGTCAAGAAGCATAAAACATCTTGGGCACTAATTGTCCATTACACAAAAAAATGAAAAAAGGTATTTTGCTAGCAAACTGGTAGCAGGCTTTAGCTGTAGATGTGTTTTGATGCTTTCTTTGCTCTTTCAGTTCATCTTAAGCTCAGACAGTCTGTTTACAAAGTTGCACAAACTGCCTGATGAAAACTACACACGAAAACCACCACATATTTCAGAATCGTGTCTTTCATGGCTATCCACACTTTTGTGCAGAACTTCATGTCCAATGATTGTGTATCAGTCTAAATGCTAGTAGTTCACACTGTAATATTTTCTTGACTTTGCTCCTGGGTATGCACTCCTGTTTATTCTGCTTCTTTTTTTTGGCACTGACTTTTACTAGTCAGCTAGCACAGTTTGTGTGTCGACTAGCTGTCTAATCAATGCAATCTCTACTATGCACATATTAAAAATTTAATTATTTCACTGCAGAATATTAAAGTATCTGGTATCTACAACGTCTGGGAGGCCAATACTAAACACATTACAAACTGTCAAAAAAGAAGTATGGGCTAAGTGGTGCAACTGTCCAAGTGCTGACTCCATCATTGTAATGTCTAGTAACCTAGTGGGTAAAACACTTGCCTGTGAACCTGATGACAACATAAGTTGCAGGTTCAAACCCCCACTTTCTACCACTGTGTCCTTGAGCAAGACACTTAACCCTCAGTTGCTCCAGGGGGACCGTCCCTGTAACTAATGACTGTAAGTCGCTCTGGATAAGAGCGTCAGCCAAATGCCCCTTTATGTCTAATGTGAGTCAGCTAGCCAGCTATTGTCAATGCTAACCAATGGCATTTGGATTTATGGGTGGTGGTGGCCTAGTGGGTAGGATACTTGTGTAACCGGTCACTGCACCAACCGGTCACTTGCCTCTGGACCAAGAGGTCATGGGTTCAAATCCTACCTTCAGCATACCACCACTGGGTTCCTGAGCAAGACCCTTGCTCCAGGGAGACTGTCCCCTGTAGTTAGGGAATGGAAGTCGCTTTGGATAAAAGTATCTGCTAAATGCCGTAAATGTAAATCATAGGGAGATCACGAGTTTGATCCCCTGTGGTGCCACAGCCATCCATGGGAGTCCAAGAAAGCACAATTGGCTTTTCTGTCTCCGGGTGGGTAGGATGACCCACCCTCTCCCCGTCACTCAGCACAATGATAGCCAGTACGGGCGTCTAATAACAGACGCAAAAGAATTGGCAGTTAGTGTTCTCCTTCAAGTTAAGCTATTCAGTGTGGTTGGTTTAGTGGCAGTTTGATAAGAAGACCCATCTCAGTTGAAAGAGTATCCTAGCCTGATATCGTGTGACTTCGGGAGTCCTAGCCAGTGGTTGGAAAAGACCAAATTGGCTGAGAAAACTGGAACCCCAAAAAGATCATCATTTTGCAGTATTATCTACAAAACCATAAAATCAGATTAGGACGATACCCAAAATTAAATATGGATCAAATCAAGGAGCAAAATACTGAATTGTGATGTCCCTCCATTACATTTTGTAACTTGACTGAGGACAAATAAATATCTGAAAAATTTCTTCACCTTCACATAAGCTCTTGTAGTTGGCACAGCAATCGCCTTTTTGACTGCAGTCAGCAGCACAAGAGCAAAGGCTTTTGACCAGTCTGTCCTCACCACAACGGAATTTGGAGCATGTCCAGAGTAGACCTTATAAGGAAAAAAAAGCCAGAGAAACAGTGGTGGGAAATCCTTAGTAATGGCTGAAGGATAAGAACAGCAGAGTCCAGTTCCACTTGGACAATAGATATATAATATAATATAATTCTCAATATAATATAATTCTCCATTAACCCAAAGCTGAGTTCAGAGCATGCTCGTGCTGTATAGCCCCATTTCACCAGCATGTTTGCTGTTGAGTTTGTTCATACACAGCCAAATGCAAAACTCCGGCACCCCTGGTCAAATCACATGCTTTCTAAGTGAAAATAAGTACATGTCTTGTACAGAGAATGTGTCCGGAGCCAAAGTTATGACATTTTACATTTTCTATTCTATTTTGTTCAAATAACTCAGCAAATACATAGTAATCCACTACAATTAGTAGGAAATTCCACATGTAAGTGTGTTCCTAGAAGAAGATGTGTACATATTTTCACTTACCGAAGAATGTTCATAAGTTCATTTGTGTCCTTATACCACAACTGGAAACAATGAACTCTATTCAACTCTTTACTTTGTAGTCACTCACAGAAATGTGGTTTTTTCAAAGTCAATACTTGTAATTTGCATAAAGCTGCCTATTCAGCTTATATCCGTGAAGCCCCACAAATTCAAACTGAAGTTGTAAGGAGTGTTTCATCCCAAACTGCTTTTTTGAGTGAGGCACAGCCAGTCAGAATGCAATTTTCAATTAGTGCCACTTGCTAGAATGTTACACTGTTACTGTTTACTATTTCAATACTCACATGTATCAAAATGTATAGTGGTATTTGATGGAGCCATACTCCAAACCATATACAGCCTGTATAGACCCTCTGGTCAGAAATACTTCATAAAGACTGACAGCACTTGCTTACTCAGGCGCCTCACACTTTTCTCCTACTAGTGACTTGTGGTCCAGTGCTAACATGAGAACATACATGTCAGTGTCAAGCACCTTATTGCAATGGGCTGGAGGACGGAATCAAAATAAGCTTCCAACCGGAGGATCACACAGCAGATTGTCTGGCTGAAAAGTTCTTTTCTGCACTGAAGGACTTGACACTAGATGAGAAAAGTCTCACCTGCATTACAACAGCCAGCAGCCCCTTCAGTGCACTAGAATTGTTTAATGTTCCCTGGATGAAAATATTTTCCATGACGTTTTCTGAGTGAAACTCCTTTACTCTCTCTTTCTCCTCCAGGCTCACATGCCGTCTTATTTCACATCTACTTAACTGGATTGTGATGCAAGTAATCAACATAAACATGTGCTACTTTAATATGACCAACACCAAATATGTTAACATATCCTGGAAAGTGATAACCTCCTAAATCCAGTCAATATACAGACATATGCAAAAGTGTGGGCACCCCTGGTCAAACTGCATGTATTGTTGACATGTATTCTAAGTGAACATGCTTTATTATGTTTTAAAACAAACTAAAGGATCTGGATTACATCTTAAAACAGATCATTCAGCTTGCTTTAAGGCATAATCCAGATCATTTTGCTTGTTTTATGTTTTAATGCAAACAAAATTACACGGATTATGTTTTAAAACAAGCAAAATGATCTGCCACTGGAATAAGACAATTATTCCAGATAAAATTACTTCAGTGAAACAAATCGAATAGTCATAATATTCTTACACAAATCTCTCAATAAAGAATTAGATACATTTTTCAGGGCAAATTAATTTCAGAACACCATGAGACTGTAGATTTATGGAGAGGGGATGTGTGACTCACTTGGCTCAACACACAGTTCTTTATAATCCAGACAGCAGTTGCCTTCATTTACACATGCCGGGTCACAGTGACATGTGGCACCGATGCTTCTCTTTTCTGACAGACATCTACTCTTACAGCTGTTCACTGTCAGAGAAAAAAAAAGATCTTCATGAATTACACTGAAATTACACTCCAAGTGGTGTAATACACTCCAGAAGTTCAACACATCGCACAGGAAAAATCCAAACTACCTGGAACACAGGCCAAATACTACAGGACCTGGTGTACTAAGGTGCCAAACAAAACTATGAAATTGTGTGAGCAGAGCTTAAGATTGCACGAGCAGTTAGTTGGCACTTCATGGACGATTTACAAAGGATAGTTGAGAAACATGCAAAAAGGTGGAGAAAACCCAATTTTGTAACGCTTTAAGGAATTACATATTTGGGGGTTATTTTGATCTTGTTCTTTGTTCAGTAAAGCTCAAATTAGACTCTTCAAAATTCACAATGCATTATGTTTTAATCATTATGACTTCTATTGTATTGGTAAGTGGAGATCTGTTGTGTAATCATTAGTTACTACCACTGTTCAAAAGGGGTAATAACATCCGCCACACACAGAATCAAGCTCGCAGCGAAGCACTAGGGGAAAAGCTTCACCATGAACGGCTCTCGAACCTGCTCCAGTAGGGAGCAGGACGAGTGAGCTACAACAAGGCCACCAAAGTGGAGCAGCGAAATGCCTCTCATAGAGGATCAGCCCAAGAGAGGCAAAAGAGAAAGGAAAGGTGAAGAAGGAGGGACCAGACTAGACAGGTCCTTCAAAGAAAAGGAGAAACATTAGAAGCAGACCTCTTGTGCCAAAATGAGTCTGCCGTGTGTGTTTTTGAATATGTGCTGAAAGGGGTGCCCTCGGATCCTAAAGCGGGGAGAGAAAGTCCGTAAAAGATGGACACAGGAAAAGACAGCCCAGTGAGACGTACACAAGGGAACTAGCCCGGATGAGACACACAAAAGGGATTCGGAGTGGGGTACCGGAGCATCCAAAAGACATGACTGGCAATTCCAGAGACCCAGATATGACTACGAACCCTGCTTATAAAGGGCTGATCACAGGTGCAGCTGATCAGAGTAATCACAAGGGGAGAGGCTGATGCCACTGGTCAGAGTGACAATGAGAGGGGAGGCACTCTAGGCTTGCCCCCAGAGAAACAAGCAGATGGTGCCATCCCTGGGCCTCCAGCTGTCAGCAAGGTGAGGGAGCAGAGGTAAAGCCAGGCCTGGGCTGGGCTGGCCCCGTACAGACACCCCTTCCTTTAAATGTGGCAGTTGAATAGGATGCAACCTTTGCCACAAGTTGGACAGTGAAATTTCTACCCTAATCATTCTGTCCCGGTCAAATATAAGTGCTACAGAGCCGAGTCACTGAGAGTTCCAAACGTGGTTCTAGAATCAACAGCAGTACAAAGTTTCTTTGGCTGACCAGCTGTACACAAGCTTAGGGCTACTAAGCCAAAGGCAAGTATGGGCTGGCCTAGTGTAGAGCACACCGCAACTGGACTCTGAAGAAGTAGAACCGTGTTTTCAAGAATGATGAATCACACTTCACTTTCTGGAAATCAGACATGTTTGGAAGATGACAAACTGCTGCTTTCAAGTTTAATTTATTCATAAACGCCAGAGTAAATCTTCATATGAGGTCTGTCAGTAGAGTGACCTGAAGTGGAGATGG
>JBBPCZ010082900.1:0-11579 GCA_037974445.1 Brycinus macrolepidotus | reverse complement strand
ATTCAGACATAAATGAAGAGAGAAACAGAGTACAATTTTCATTTATTATTAAATATGTTAGTTGCATATTAAATGTACGCACTCATGACTCAAACTGTCTCATCACTGTCTTCCTCTGTTTTTCTTGTGAAAAAGGAAGCTGTGGATCCTGCTCGTGTTTTCATTTGCATTTTTTGACACGAGGGACTGACCCTCAGTACAGTCCACACTGAAGGTTTTAATTTGCAATGGGGAGTCTCAACCAAAGGCCATTCACCTTCCTCTACAGGGACAGGAACATTTAGCCCATCAATCTTGTGCCTCTTATCCTCCACATAATCCCATAAAAGCATTCCTGTCAACAACTTTTTGTCGCACGTCTCCCTCTCTGGACGGCGCTTCGACTCCCGTGCAAACACAATCAGTGTCTTCTGAAGATGTGCTAGAAGGATTTACAGAAAGAGCTGTAGGTGTCCCTACGGAGGTCTCCAGTTTAACCCTTAGAACACAAGCAGCATGGATTCGTGCCAGAAGCACAACAAGTGGTAAATCATCGTCATACAACAAAACAGCTCCTTATATGGAAGTTCCCCTGGTTTGTGTTGATGCTTGAGGTGTGAAACGTCATGATGAGCTTTGTTTGGTGTTCCTACGCCACATAGAACCAAAGTTATTATAATTTAATTTAAAACATGTAATAATAACTGCTACTGGGTTAAAAACGGCGTCACACGGAAATGCACATAAAGAACAATTTTTTTCTTAGAAACAAGCGCAAAAAAAACACAAGACCATTGATCCCGGGAGAACTTTCAGGATAGTCTCCGCCCACAAGTGGGTGGGGAAAACCCGCAGAGGGAGGGGCTCCGGAGAGCGGCCGAGAGAAAGAGCAGCAAACGGCGAGCATGTAGGAGAACAAACACCAGTTCTAGACTGTTTTACACCGTTTATATTTACTGAAATCAGAGTTTACTGATACACTCTGAGTTCTAAGGGTTAAACCAGACCTGACAGTATCTGAAGCAAGAACACGTTCATCTGGAGGAGATGTTTCTGCTCGTGGACGTGTTTTTATCCCCGTCTGAGCATCAAGCCATCTGATAAACTATGACAGGGAATCCCAAGGGGATGCTGAAGGGGAGATCCAACATCTGCTTTTGTTCCAAAATATATATTTGTTGAATTTTCTCCATATCTGAATGATAATGGGCTTGGAGCACAAGGGCAAGGCAGTTGTTCGAGATTTGTGAGATCTGCATCAGAGCAATTTGGCAACAAACTGCTGGGGTTACTATTGGCAACAACATGACTTTAGCACTTGCGTACAGCGCAGACTGTAAGTAATTGTGTAGGGACGCAATTTTTGCTAATTTGGCTCTGCACATGGACACGTTGGATGTGAAATGAAACAATGACCTTGAGGTTGAAGTGCAGGATGTCAGCTTTAATTTCACAGCCTTGGTCTATATTTTGGGTGGACCATATAGAAATCACGAAAACCCTTTAAACAGTCATTACATTTCTGGGGATCATAATTGGGCAATTGTCTCTTTCTTGGCCAGCTGCGTATGGTTGCACAAGAGACATGAAGTTGACAAAAATGTAGAGTTGAGGTTGAATGTGTCATTTGTAATCTGTTGTTGTGACCATTTAACCATAGAAGTGTACATGCCAGTCAAGTGGGCCATGGTGAGGTTGAAAAATCACAATAAATCGATCTGAGATTGTCCAAATCAATGTGAAAGGGAATTAACCCTAGAATACAAGTGGTATGGATTGTAAATTGTCACTATATAGCATAACATCTCCTGATATGGAAGTTCCCTTAGGTTTGTGTTGATGCTCGAGGTGTCAGACGTCATGCTGAGCTTTGTTTGGTGTTCCTGTGCCACGTAGAACCAAAGTTACTGTAATTTAAAAACATGTAATAATAATAATAATAATAAACCTCTTCTGGGGTTTTAAAATGCCATCACATGCAAATGAACATAAAGAACAAAAATGAACAAATTCCTTTTATTTTGGGTTTTAGAAACAAACAGAAAAAACACAAGATCTTTGAACACCGGGAGAACTTTCAGGATAGTCTCCGCCCACAAGTGGGAGGGGAAAACCCGCTGAGGGAGGGGCTCCGGAGAGCGCCGAGCGGCGGCACGCCGAGAGAAAGAGCAACAAACTGCGAGCGTGTAGGTGAACAAACACTGGTTCTAGACTGATTTACACCATTTATAATTACTGAAATCAGAGTTTACTGATACACTCTGAGTTCTGAGGGTAAACACCGGTTCTAGACTGTTTTACACCGTTTATATTTACTGAAATCAGAGTTTACTGATACACTCTGAGTACTGAGGGTTAAAAACCAGAGGAAAAAGGTCAGGAAAAACTATGCTGAAACATCACCCCTCAGAACATATTTCAACTGCCCTTACAGAAGAAACCACATTTAAAGCTCTTTTATAGAACATTCTGAAGAAACAGAGTGACAGACTAAAAAATACTTCTCATTTCCATAGAGGTCCATTTGTCTTGTATATTTCTGTTCACTCTGGCTTTTGGCAATTCCGTTGGTTTGAGATTTATTTAGTTTACTGCAGTAAAATCATCACTGTTGTTGCTTATAAGAATCCTTATCACGTCTAAAGGGACTACTGGCTTCCAAACACAGTAAGTTGCTTAATTTATGAAGAAGCTGCCAATATGTTGTTGAAGAGCACTGGGTTTTTGTTGCGAGTACTAGTGATGATAATCAGAATGTTCATGATTGCAAAGGTTAATTTTGCTTTATTGGGTCAGCTGCCTGAAAGTGCTCTTTGTTGAAATGTGCCAGAGGCAGTTTTAGTGTAACTGCAACGTCTTAAACATCTCAAACATCTTAAATCTGGTAAATGGTGTAAAAGTATAAAAATAGTTATAGTACTTCCCCCTTGCGTGGCCTACAGGTAGGTCAATCACTCAGATATAAAAAAAATGAAAGATATTTGGGGAATAAAACTTTAGATTGAAAATGTGATTTTGTGAGATACTTTCAGCTAAATTTTCTTCTTCTTTCTTTCTTTCTTTCTTTCTTTTTCTCTCACTTTTTCAAAACCTAGCTCACACCCCCAGTAATGTTCCCCACCTGCACAAACACACACACATATGCACATGAGGGGGGACCTCGTAACCACAAACAGACTGCAACACGAAACCGTGCAAAAATAAGAATGTCAGCTCTGCGTGACATCCTCCCAGTTCGGGCTGTCAAAGTGTGATGATAAGGATGATTCATTTCCAGCCCCCTGCAATGATTCAGTAGCACTTTCTGATATCTTTATAAATATTAAAATATCTTAAGCATATTATAGATTACACTAAGAGAGCTCCACACCTTCAAAACATGTAGTATGATGATAACAGTAGTGACAACCTTTGAATGAAAAAATATGCTGTTAACCCTCAGATCTCAGAGTGTAGCAGAGTGTATCACCATTTGCTGCTCTTTCGCTCGGCGCGCCGCCACTCGGCCGCTCTCCGGACCCCCTCCCTCCGTGGGTTTTCCCCACCCACTTGTGGGCGGAGACTGTCCTGAAAGTTCTCCCGGGTTCAAAGATCTTGTGTTTTTTCCGTTTGTTTCTAAAACCTAAAATAAAAGAAATTTGTTCATTTTTGTTCTTTATGGGCATTTGCATGTGCCATTTTTAAAACCCCAGTAGCGGTTATTATTATTATTAAGTGTTTTTTAAATTGCAATAACTCTGGTTCTATGTGACGCAGGAACACCAAACAAAGCTCACCATGATGTTTGACATCTCAAGCACCAACACAAACCAGGGGAACTTCCATATAAGGAGCTGTATGATGACAATTTACCATTTGTTGCGCTTCCAGGACGGATCCGTGTTGCTCAAGTTCACAAATATTTGCATCTGAAAGGACTTTCCATTCACCCCAGTGATTGTGCAAAAGCCACTTCATTCCTGTCATTTGAAAAACCCAACCTGATAATTGGCCTTGAGTCACTTGAGTCCCACTGGATAATACATCCCCACATACAGAAATGCCTAATACACTTTTCCTGGATGAGGAATCTTTTTCATCCAGCAGGACCTTCATGAACTATGGCAGCACATGAACTGAACATTGTGCTGGGTTCAACTGGTTAGCTGCACTATCATGTATTATCAGCTCACAGTCCCTCAGCTGGTTCAGAGGTCACAGGAGGCGACTCTGATGTAGGTCCTCACTTAACAGCCCAGCAGTAATAGGATGCCCTTCATAAGTGATGTTGTAATGAGAACCACATAAGGCATCCTGTTCATCAGAACCATCTCAAAGGGGAGAGGCAGACGAGGTGAAAGGAACCCCCTAATCTCAAGCGTCCTTACTGAATGTCGTGAAAAACCATAACTACGTTGTCTGACCTTCGCATTCCATGGCGGTGCCAAACTGCTCCAACCCACAACCCCACCTCCTCCGTTGCTGACAAGGAAACATCAGATCACCTCAAAATTGATCCCAAGGGCCAACTTACAAAGATCACTAGAGCTGCAGTCTCTAGAACACCATGGTTTCCATGTGCTGATGTTTAATTTTCACCACTGTATATTTGTGCTTTACAGGGTCTAAGCAATTTTCCTGCCTCAATTAGGAAAGAAGGATGTCCATGATGAAATTTGAGTCCAGAGATAAAGTTTACATTTACATTTACAGCATTTGGCAGACCCTCTTATCCAGAGCGACATACATGGGTGCATTGTAGTCCACAAGAAAACATGGCCCTCACACTAGTAAACCTAGACTAAAAGTTAAAAGCTGCTAGTAGCTCCTATCAGATCACACAATTTTTGTTTGAAATTTGTTAAATATGCTTTTTACAGGAACACAAAGTTGTTCTCCTAAGTGCCCAGTGAAGAGAAGGGTCTTCCGTCTCTGTTTGAAGACAGTGAGGGTCTCAACAGTTCTGACAGTCAGGAGAAGTTTGTTCCACCACTTCGGTGCTAAAAACATGGAGACGTGATGCAGGTGGAGTGGAGTGGGCTGTACTTGATGCTCTAAGAGGTGTGATCAGAGCTGAAAGGTAAGAGAGCTGGACCATTTTTGGCTTTGTATGCAAGTGTTAGAGTTTTAAATCTAATGGAGAACGACAGGAACCCAGTGATGTTCACAGTAGCGTAGTGTGTAAGAAAACTAATATATTGAAGACCAGATGTGCTGCTGTCTTCTGGATCATCTGTAGAGGTCTGGTGGTCTTCAGAGGAAGGTCAGCCAGGAGTGAGTTACAGTCCAGTCTTAAGATGACAAGCGACTGGACGAGAATCTGAGTGGCGTCAGTGGTGAGGAATGGACAAATTCTCCTGATGTTATAAAGAAGGTACTTGCAAGTTCAAGAGAGATTATTAAAATGAGAATGAGAGATCGTCATCAAAGATAACACCAAGATTTTGTGTTTCTGGTATGGTAGTGATGACAACATTTTCAAAAGCGATGACAAGGTCAGATCTTGGAGATGCATTACCTGGGATCTACAGGAACTCCATTTTGCTGGGATTTAGCTTCAGGTGATACGCTGTCATTCAGGACCCATTGACCCTTTCCACGACGCTTTGGCCCTCAAGGTATAATGCAATCTATTGCCATGTAGAACCAGTGATTTTGAGTTTGGTGAGTCAAGCCATTAGGAGCCAGTAAGAAGCTCCTCAACCAGAAGTGCAGTTTCTGTAGAATGTGTTGCTTTGAATCCAGATTTGTTTGGGTCATCAAGTCCATTTTGGGATAGAAATAGGTTGATTTTCTAAAATAGATGGTCTGACTATCTATGGTAAGAAATAAATGGTCTGAGCTTGTGCATCTTCCCTTAGTTCATGGCCAATTACTCATCCACTTTATGTCCAAAGCTATCCAGTCTATCCTTCTCATTGCTAAACCCAGCTACCTTAAGATGCATCCATTTCTAACTCTGGTATTCAGCTGTACACACGTAGGTATAATGTTAAACTAGTATAATCTCTATAGAAAAGTATTCCCAACAGCCCTGGAGCAACTGTACTTCTAACACAGAGACATATTCAGACCTGGAATAGAGCAAGTTTTGTCCGCCATGAGTTTAACCTTTCCCACTTGCCATTATTCCTGATTTTCTGCATTTTCCAGAGGAAAGGCAAATTTAATAGTGCCCCATAAGGTAGTCACTCCCATAATGCAAAACCCATGCTGTAAAAGAAAAGGAGACAGCATTCCCTGAGTGCAGTGCACCATGTGGGGAAGCACTAGAACAAGGTAGAGAGCTTTTCCCAGGACAGTGCCTGAAAAGTGAATTAACCACAGCATTGAACAGGACATTGTCTTGCTGAATTAGTACATTTGCGTGGTTGCAGCACTACACGTACATACTTTATTTGGCCCAGTGGGTGAGAATTTCTTACATTGTTTTGCAAAACGTTGACTTGTATTTGACCAAACTATGCAAGGTGCAGTTAATGCTCAGGGGCAGCTGGTGTCTTCGTGGTTAGGGAGTTGCCCCTGCTGTCGGATGGCTGTGGGTTCGAATCCCAGGACTGCCAGAGGCACCACTGAAGTATCCTTGAAGAAGGTACCATCCCCACACACTGTTTCACACACACTGCTCCCCAGGCGCTGTGTCGCTGGCTGCCCACAGCTTCCTTTTGTAAATGGGTTAAAGGCAGAGAAAGAATTTCACACTGTTAACACGTGACTATAAGGGGCCACTTTACTTTACTTTACTTTATAAGTGACTAGTTCCACTATAGTCACCTATAAAGGTCCAGTTCGGGGAGGTCCAGTTCCTGACATAAGAGCACACAATCCTCACAGTATCAAAATTATTTTGATGTAATAGTAAAAAACATAAAATACATCAAAACTATCATTTTTGAATTAAAATTCAATAATAATTATAAAATCAATACTAGTGGAGACCTTTATCTCTTAACACAATCTCACCCAGTAATGTTGAAAGTAGTTACATTTAACGAGGAAAGCCTTACTTACTTAGAGTCGCTTTGTATTTTTGATTCTTTTTTTATTCGCACTTACTTAACCTATGGCAGTTGCGTGATGATTAGTAGGTGCTGACTGAACAAGAATAGCTATTCCAAGTTGTTGGAATATGTGCCAAAGTCCTGATTCATATTGTAAAAAAGGGATGTCAATCCTGCTATGAGCCTCACATAAAAGGCTCTATAAAACAAAGAGACCCTTGAGTGAAGGAGCACTGAGTACAATGTATGAAAATGTACAGGATCGATCCCACTATAGTATTCCCACAGGAAAGGTGAACAGCAACGTTTAGAGTTTCGCTCACAAGGACAGAAAAAAATGTCTTCATGAAAACAGCAGAGAGAATGCTGGCGTTGGTCCTCTCTCTCCCATGTTTCCCATGAGAATAATTTCAGTTGGGGCAAAGAGTCACTGAGCCTGACCTCCTTCCCCAAGGAGCAGAGCCACGCCACAAACTGAACCCAAAATAAGTATTATGTAAAAATAAACAAATGGGCAAGGGGGCATAGTGCATTAAAAAGTCTCATGAAAATGAAGGAGAATGATATCGGACCTGGGTTTAATAATCTCATGGTCTTTTTAAGTCTGACAGTATTGCCTCAAGTGCTTGACTGCACAGTTTCCTTAAATTTCACTGCAGAAGACTGTTTATGTTATAAAATACAAAAAGGTAGATACATTTTCAGCAAGAACATCTCCATACAACTGGCCTTAGCTGGCTGATACTTTCAGCTCCGATAAGAACATCACCACAATCCCAAAGAAAGTGCAGATAAGAATATTAACCTTTAGAACACGGCCAGCATGGAAGCACAACAAATGGTAAATTATCATTATACGGCAAAACAGCTCCTTATATGGAAGTTCCCCCGGTTTGTGTTGGTGCTCAAGGTGTCAGATGTCATGCTAAGCTTGGTTTGGTGTTCCTGTGTCACGTTTTAAGTTATTGTAATTTAAAAACATGTAATAATAATAGTAACTGCTACTGGGGTTTAAAAATGGTGTCACACTCAAATAAACATAAAGAACAAAAATGCCCAATTTTTTTTTTATTTTAGGTCGAGAGAACTTTCTGGATAGTCTCCGCCCACAATTGGGTGGGGAAACCCGCAGAGGGAGGGGGTCCGGAGAGTGGCCAAGAGAAAGAGCAGCAAATGGTGAGCAAACGCCGGTTCTAGACTGTTTTACACTGTTTATATTTACTGAAATCAGATTTTATTGATGCACTCTGAGTTCTGAGGGTTAAAGAGCTGACAAATGTAAGTGCAGCCTTGGGTCTCAACTGAGGCACTACATTCTTACATTATATACTGTATACTTTACTCTCTAGAGCCTGGACTTTGTGTCTGTGCAACATTCTTCATTTCATTTCTCAATGGTTCTAGTACATCACCCAGGTCACTACACCCTGCTTCATCTCCCAGTGTAAACACACTGCTTGCACTGAAAGGGCAGAGTACACTGAATAAGTACTCAATTTGACAGAAAGGGTGAGTCTTTGCCCAGTCAGAAAGAATGTGTCTGTCCACTCTTAAGTGCACTTCAGCGCTGTAGATCAGGTCATCACTTGCTACACGCCCCCCATCACTGACCCGTAAAGCCCCGCAGCTAAAAAGCAGCTGCACACAGAGACTTGCCTCAGGAAATAACTTCTATTCTTTCAGCTCTAGAATCACCAGTAGTGGTTATTATTATTATTACGTTTTTTAAATTACAATAACTTTGATTGTACATGACATAGAAACATCAAACAAAGCCCAGCATGACGTCTGATACCTCGAGCATCAACACAAACTGGGGGAACTTCCATATAATGAGTTGTTTTGTCATATGATGACAATTTACCATTTGTTGTACTTCCAGCATGGATCAGTGCTGCTCGTGTTCTAAGGGTTAGCAGTCCTGAAGTGATCTTGTACCAAGAATACAGCTTGTTAAACTTTGCTGGATTGTGGCAAAATCTTTCACTAGCAACAATACAGCCCCTCTTGAACCCACCCCCAATATCATGCTGTCTGTGCTCTTTTAACATCTGGTGTATAATCAATACCGTTTTTCCCTTGCAAGAGGTATATCTTTATTTTCACCACATGTACTCTCTATACCTACATGCTTGATTGGAATTTTTTTGGTGGGCTTTTCAGCCATAATAACTTATGTTACATTCCAGCGCCCGCTGTGCGGGGCTAATGATAGGCCTGCTGTCAGCCAGACCGTGTTGGCGAGCGCATTATTGCCCCCTTAGATTGAGCTCAGCCTTCACGAGGTGTTGGCTTGGTTTAGAAATTTCATACTCAGTTTGTTCTCACCCTAATAAGTCTACATTCCCACCCACATTCAGCCCAAAATATCTTTTAAGATCAGACTAGCCATGGCCCCATGAAACCACGTTCTTCCTTAAACTCTCACTACTCTTCTAGAAGCATAACCAGGCCAATCTTCATCATCTTTGAATATTTCTGATGTGGCACATGCCCAGAGCCCATGAACTGTAGTATAGAAACTGCATGCCTTTAATGGTCATTGTACAAAAGACATGTTTTGTTAATTAGGTAGTAGACAGTTTATAAATCATTAATAAGCAGTTATAAACAAGTTATAACCGTTGTCATACATTGATGCAGGCTCACTATTTGGCAAGATCTGGTGTTTTAATGGCAGTAGCATGTTAACAAAGACCTGATGAAGCTGACAGTTTAACATTCTGCCTGAGAAAGAGACAAGATACGATCTCAGATCTCACCAAATAGTGAGCCTGCATCAATGTATGACAACTATCATAACTTGTTTATAACTCCTTATTAATGATTTATAACCTGTCTACAAACTAATTAACAACTTGATTATAAATAATTTATAATAATTTATAAACCCTTTAGAAGGACAGTCTTGTCATGAAACCATGTTCTTCCTTAAACTCTCACTGCTCTTCTACAACCACAACCAGACAAATCTTCATCTAACAGTTTTGAATATTGCTGATTTGACACATGCTCAAGCTCCTGCTTCAAATATTATACCAGCCCATGAACTGTAGTACAGAAACTGCATGCCTTTAAGGGTCATTGTGCAATATGCGTTCTGCTGTTCTGCTGTCTCACCCTTATAAAGAGTTTATAAATGATTATTAATCGAGTTGTTAATTATGTTGTAGACAGTTTATAAATCATTAATAAGCCGTTATAAACAAGTTATAACAATTGTCATACATTGATGCAGGTTCACTATTTGGCAAGATCTGGTGTTTTAATGGTAGTAGCATGTTAACAAAGACCTGATGAAGCTGACACTTCAACATTCTGCCTGAAAAAGAGACGAGAAACTCCACAGCCAGCAAGATCTTCCAAATAGTGAGGCTGTATCAATGTATGACAACTGTTTATAACTGCTTATTAATGATTTATAACCTGTCTTCAATTTAATTAACAGTCAGATTATAAATCAGTTATAAACCCTCTATAAGGGTAGTCTTTTTGTAAAGTGGTACCTTTCTTTGTTCATAATTACTTTAACTTACTAATGTACATTTTTTAACTGCTCGTCTTATGTAATCCACTTAATATTGTCAAGAATAAAGGTACCAAAAAAGAGCAGTGGGAGAACTACTTTTGGTTCACTTAAGAAACGGAGCATTAAAAAAAACTCCAGAACGTAAATTCAAGAATCGGCTCATGAACAGGGACCGTTTTAACCCTTAGAACACAAGCGGCACTGTTCCATGCCTGAAAGCGCAAATGGTAAATTGTCATAATACAGCAAAACAGCTCCTTATATGGAAGTTCCCCCGGTTTGTGTTGGTGCCGAAGGTGTCAGACGTCATGCTGAGCTTTGTTTGGGGTTCCTGTGTCACGTAGAACCAAAGTTACTGTAATTTAAAAACATGTAATAATAATTAAAAACCACTACTGGGGTTTTTGAAACGGCGTCTCACACAAATGAACATAAAGAACAAAAATGAACAAATTTCTTTTATTTTAGGTTTTAGAAACAAACAGAAAATACACAAGATCTCTGAACCCGGGAGAACTTTCAGGGTAGTTTTTATTTGCTGAAATCAAATTTTATTAATACACTCTGAGCTCTAAGCAAGGGTTAAACATGACAGTAGCTAAGCCAACCACAGAGCAGTCGTACAAACAACATGGCAAAATCATCACCATTCATTCGTTATCAGAGCTGCTTATCCTAACCAGGGTCACTGGAGACTATCCCATCACTCACATGGCGAAAGGTTGAGAA
This sequence comes from Brycinus macrolepidotus, assembly GCA_037974445.1. Classification (NCBI taxonomy): domain Eukaryota; kingdom Metazoa; phylum Chordata; class Actinopteri; order Characiformes; family Alestidae; genus Brycinus; species Brycinus macrolepidotus. The sequence goes on along the minus strand of JBBPCZ010082900.1, from coordinate 362 downwards.
ACACTCTGGACAGGTCACCAGTCCATTGCAAGGCAGACACACCACCCACACACGCACACACACACCACACAGACACACACACTCACGTACACAGCCACACATAGGGGCAATTTAGCATCTCCAGTCCACCTGACATGCATGTCTTTGGACTGTGGGAGGAAACCTGACCAGCAGAAGCCCACCCTGGACCTCCTCGCTGTAACCGTCCCGTCACCATGCCGCCCTCAGTCATCACCAGCTAGTCCATTAACACTTAACCAAAAATTGCCAGGATATTTAACCTTTAGAGCTCAGAGTGTATCAGTAAACTCTGATTTCAGTAAATATAAACGGTGTAAAACAGTCTAGAACCGGTGTTGGTT
>JBBPCZ010082850.1:0-11580 GCA_037974445.1 Brycinus macrolepidotus | reverse complement strand
GCAGTGTGACAGTTCAGCTGTTTAGGTGGGAGATGGCGAGGGGAAAGAAACTATTCCTATGTAACATGTTTCTGTAATTATTGGCACCCTTAGTAAAGTTAGGGAAAAATTGATGTTTTTGTGAAATATTAGCTCGATCTCACCAAAAACAAAAACATTTTTTAACAGAACCATATCACTATTATTGACCCCCTAAATACAGAGCAAGGTATCTTAGAGTTCAGAATCTCTCCAGATCCTCAGGGTCTTCTCTTTTGGACTCTCATCTTCAGATCACCCCAGAGAATTTTAAAAGGATTTGGCACTGGCTATGTAAAAAGCTGTTGTGTGGATTTGGAGGTATGCTTTGGATCTTTGCCCAGCTGGAAGATTCAACCACAACAAAATTTTAGTTTTTGGCAGAGGTGCCTGATTTTCATGTAAAACCTAATCCTGGCATTTCATGGAGTCTATGATGCCATACACCCTAATGAGGTTCTTAAGGCCTTTGAGGAAGTAACAGCCCCTAAAACATCACAGATCCCCTGCAGTAACATCCAGTGGGGAAGAAGTTCCCACAGGAACAATTTCTAGTCAAACATGTGGTAACTCCAGGCAGGTATGTGTGTGGTTAAGTGAAAGAAAAGGCATTTTTCTGCCATGCCTTACAAATAACTTTTTTTTATAAAACTTTTGTATAAAAGTGACATCTGACACTTGATGACCACAATCTCACGCTTTCTCTCTGTGTGTCCTGTAGAACTCCTTTCTGTCGGCTCTGCCCTACCTGGGAGGCTGGTTGTTCTCGGTTCTCTCAGGTGTGATAGCAGACAACCTCCTGGAGAGGGAGCTGCTGAGCGTAACAGCTGTTCGCAAAATCTTCACTGTTGCAGGTCAGCATTCTCTCACAACTGATGTCAGTTTTGTTTGTCGTGAGACAGTTGTGTCCGCTTTCTGAATGACTGCTTTGTGTGTGTGCAGGTATGCTGCCACCTGCAGGGCTCCTGGTTGCTGTGGGTTTCTCAGGCTGCAGTGGTGTCCTGGCTGTAACTTTTCTAACTCTGTCCAGCACTATTGGAGGTGCCAGCTCTGCTGGAGTCTTCATGAACCAGATCGATATTGCTCCTAGGTATTGGTACTGTCTGATATCGCTGTCATCCTGGGCATTTCCGTTGCATAGATTACATGCTGTACTGTGCAAAAGCACCTGCAAAAATAATATTTAAAAACTGTTTAGAATAGCAGAGAATTGTTTTACATTAATTACTAAATATATTATATTAAACTAAAGAGAATAAATACAAATAACATTATACAGTAAATTTTAAGTACAGTATATCAGTGTGTTCCTTGTGGAAAACCAATGTTACTTGTAGTTTCCATCAGAAACCTGGTTTCCCTCAATCATGATGGAATTTCACAAATTCAAGCAAGTGCAGGAGGCATTGAGGAGAAATCTGGAACTGAACCTGTGTTCTCCTTACCAGCTCACAAAATATCAACTAGTTTTTACAAACAAAACACATCTTGACACCCTTTACTGCTTTCTCGTTTGTTTGCATTCATTCTAATGCTAACTTTACTAGAAGAAAGACACTCTGTACAGTTTAATATATGGAGTGTTTATGGGTTTGAATGTGTTTTTGATGCTGAAAAAGTGCAAAAAAATCTTAGCATATACCTATGAGATACTTGTGGGATATTAACTACCTTTCCACCCTCTCCCTTTGTTCTTTATACACACAAGTCTGATAGTAGAACATTTGGAGTTATTTCACTCCACTAAATGATCTAATCTTTCACAATTAATTTAGTTTGAATACAAATGCATTCAAATACACTTTTAGATGTCCACTTTTAGATGCTTGTTTTCGCTTCATACACTGCATGGATGAGCCTTTTTTGTGTACACAAAATGACACAAAGACTTAAAAGTATTCATGCGAATAATTGCTTTTGCGTTAATTGCTGTCAAAAGAAATTGGAAAGTAAATCAGTGCTATAGCTCATCCCTGCTTCTCATTCTGAATCTAAAGTGTTCCCTCTTTGTCCTTCTTCTCTTTCCCTTAATCATGGAATCAGGTATGCAGGTGTGTTGCTTGGGATCACAAACACTTTCGGGACCATCCCAGGAGTGCTTGCGCCAATCGCAATGGGGCATCTTGCCAAAGATGTAAGTTGCTGTTACAGAATACTAACACAATAGCCTGTAAGCACCCAGTTTGGTGAAATATTAAAGTAAAAGGTGCTTTCTCTTTTCCACAACAGCACTCTCTGATGGGATGGAGGAAGGTGTTCTGTGTGTCTGCAGGGGTGAGTGCCTTTGGAGCCCTCTTCTACACACTGTTTGGCACCGGAAAGATCCAACGCTGGGCAGTGGCAGAGGATGAGACAGAGAGAGAGCACTAGACATATTGTGACAATGGGCTCCATTCAGCAGTATTTAGCTGGTGAGCTGAAGTTACTCAGGATGCTGTGTGGGCCTTTGTTCCTATAGCCTATTTAGAGCTAGTAAGGGTGCAGGGTGCCTTAAGCCTTTTATATGTTTTTTTTTATCAGTAATGCCACTGATACTTTGATGGCAAGGATTTTATATGTTGGATCGAAAGATGAAACTGTAACAAGTGGCATGTTGTGACGCTTGGCTATAACATGTCAAAAATGATGGGAACAAAGCACATTTTACACTTTTTTAATAGTCCAAATTGTTTAATTGATTTTTTATAACTTCTTTTTTGTACTTTAATATTTTGTTTATACTTGAAGAGTATAATGTAAATCAGGATGCAGTTTTTGTCATGTGACATAACAGAATGAAGTAATACAAATTGTCTAGGGTTTCATTTGTTACACTTCCTTTTACTGTGTAAAAAAACTGAGTACATTCACAAGATTTCATGGATGATGGTACTGCTCAGGTCATGATCTAGGACAAGAAATTAAACCATTAAAATGTCATTGTTCATGTCATGCCATTTTGATGTAACAATGTTGAATTCATTACTTGATCCATGTTATATTGTTGACTTAAATCACTTAAAGAGGTCATTACCTGTTTAGTAATGTGATTATGTTCTAAACCTAAGGCGGAAATGTGTCAAAAAATAATTTTGAATGTACACCACAGTATTAATTGTAAGCACTTGAATTTTATTTTTCATCGATTGTGAAGTGATATACAATGATGATATATCAGTGCCATGTTTATATTGAAAATTGATGTCATCTAAAAGTCAAGAACACCTTTCCTGTATTCACCTCTTTTATCTTTTATTTGTTATTGAGATACATTTACCAGTCCTTTAAATATTCATCAAAATGTGATTGTAAAGCTAATTTGGTTAGTGTAGAAGTATTTGTAGTACATTTCCATTTGTTTAATTGTCTTACCCCAATAAGGGATAATATGTGAGCATTTCTGTGCCTGTTTTTACAGTTGTTACAATCCTGTGTCATATCTTTACTGTGGTTTTACTTGCTTCCAGAGTTGTGAGTTACAACTTATAAATGTTTAATTTGCATCAGCTTATCAAAAAACACCAAATAAAATTACAGTTTTATTAAGGATTAACTCACGCTGAATGAAAACTGTCCAGGTGACTGAATATTGACAAAATTTACCAGCATTTTGTTTTAAATATTTGAAACATTTTGAAAGACTGAACGACGGCAGACTTTTATATTTTGTCACCTCCATGCCAGTTCAGATTTATTTTACGGGCGAAATTCACAGAAATATCTGTATTTTATTTTTTTTTTGTTTACATGTCTATAAACTTTTAGGCTGATTTATCTTGTCAGATTTTTTAATAACATCTTTAACTATGGTGTTCAACATGCATTTAACACCATAGTTTTTTTCATAGATCATTCAATTTTGAGTTAAATATAAATAATATAAATATTTACTTAAAGGGTATTCTTAGAAAAACAGAAATAACTTATATAAAAGTATAAATCATCATAAAGCAACTTTATTCAATTTCTGTTATACTGTCATTAAACATACTGTATGTACACAATGTGAAAGTGTTCAAACTTTCAGTATGTGAAACACAATAAGCCAATCAGCCATAATGTTAAAACCACTTGCATGATATTAGGTAGATCCCCCTTGTGCTGTCAGTCAAAACGCAGCCCCATACACAACAAGCTGTGATGCACTGTGGGCTCCAACACCTTTCTATCACAGCCAGTGTGAACTTTTCACCAGTTTGTGGCACAGTAGCTCTTCTGTAGGATCAGACTAGACAAGATAGCCTTTACTTCCTTTTAGTTGGCTCAAACTTACAAACACACCAAGTGTGAGAATAAATCTATGTTTCTGAGATCAGAAGGACAACACTAGATGGAGGCCTTCGTGAGGGTTGTCTATATAATAAATGTAATACCTAATGGTAAATTAAATGAAATTCGTATTTATTTCAGGTAAATCTGACCGGTCAAGATGTTTACTGTTGTGGTTTATTCGAGGACAGTGGGTTGCTCTGGGAGTGAGTAGCTGGAGATTGTCTATAGTGTGGAGTGTGAAAATTCTGCTGTAGCCTTCATTCTTTCTAACCGAGATATATAGATGTAAAATCTGAAATAAACTTGCTTTCTTTTCTGATTTGCTTGATTTTGGTCTGCTAGGTCTGTGGATCCACATGCTAGTCAACTCGGTCCATGTAATTAGTGAGCCCTACTATTATATTTAAAAACACACTCACACACACACATACGCACACATAAGGTTTTTCTAATGTGTTTTTTTCACTATGTATACCAGAATAAATAGTGACACTAACAATGTGTAACAAAGGGAACAAAAAGCATATACTTTTTTAGTACCAGTCTTTTTAACAGCATATTGTTCTTTTGTTTACATATAAAGAGTGTAATGTAAGTCAATGTATACTGAATGAATGAAGTAATATAAAATGCAAAGGGTTATATTTGCTGAAAATACTATTGCTGGGAAAGTTGGTTATTTACTTGCTCGTGTTATATTGAGTGAGGGTCCAATCATATAGGCTACTATTTAGTGAGGTTGTGGGCTCTACACAAAATCATGAAAAGAAGATACAATAAAGTTTCACTGAATAATTTCGGGCACAGGGATGTTCTTGCAGTCGACACAGCACATGCATACAGTAGCCTTAAGAAATTACTATTGCTGTGATGGATTTATGGCAAAAGTTACTTTTGTCAACGTGTAGTTTGGGACAAGCAACATTAAATCAGTCAAATCGCTAATACACTATATGGACAAAAGCATTGGGACGCCTGACCATTATACCAACAGGGACTTTAATGACATTGCATTCAAATACATAGGCTTTAATATGGTGTTATTCTCCCCTTTGCAGCTATAACAGCTTACACTCTTCTTGGAAGGCTTTCCACAAAATTTTGGAGTGTTTCTGTGGGAATTGGTGCCCATTCATTCTGTAGAGCATTTATGAGGTCAGGCACTGATGTTGGACGAGAAGGCCTGGCTCGCAATCTCCATTCCAGTTCATCCCAAAGGTGTTGGATGGGGTTGTGGTAAGGGCTCTGTGCTGGCCAGTCAAGTTCTTCCACACTGAACTCATCCAACCATGTCTTTATGGAGCTTGATTTGTGCACTGGGACACAATCATGGTGGAATAGAAAAGGTTCTTCCCAAACTGGGTCCAGGAAATTGGAAGCATAGCGCTGTCCAAAACGTTCTGGTATGCTGATGGATTAAGACTGCCCTTCACTGGAAGTGAACGGGCCTAGCCCAAAACATGAAAAACACTTGTCCCAATACTTTTGTCCATATAGTAAGTTGTCCATGTATGCAAGATACGTGTTCATGATTAACACAGAGCAGCTCCAGCCTGAGACAGCAGAGGGCGCCTGCCTCTGAAAGAACAGTAAAAACAGTTTAGCCGTTTAATGAGAAGGTGGTCCGTTTTTTCTTGTGCGGACACAGTTTTGAATGTGTTGTTTTGTAAAAGTGCAGCCTGAGTGGTTTTATGTGTAAGACGCCAGTTTAAAAATCACCAGCCGTGAACAGCAGCACGGTCCCACCTCCGGACCTGCATGCGCCACACCACCAGAAGGACCCGGATGTGAATTCAGTAGGAGTTGCACATGACTTACTGTGGTTGTTTTTATTTTTACTGCAGGAGTGTAAAAGCGGAAGAAAATAAAGATAAATATACTCTGAGACACTCTGAACAAGAATTAAACCTTGTGTCCTGCTTATAATTTAATATTGACCTTTAATATACATAGAACCATCCTGAAGGTTGGTTATTTATTTATTTATTTATTTATTTGGAAATCAACATATATTACAAATAACAGTGATAGAAAAGAACCAGGGGGACAGAAACACACACAAACACACACACAAAAAAAGACAACCTAGTATGGCAAAGAAAAGCTAACAATAAATATTCAAATATTCAAACAAGTGCAACAATTTAACAGTCTTAGCATTTCTTGACCTTTTAATACTCTCCAAATATTTTAAAAGATCATTCTTGAAAATCAAGAAGAGGGGTTTACATTTAATAAAATTACATTTATGAATGTGAAACTTAGCAAAAATGAACATAAAATGTATTACAAAAAAAAGCAAAAAATTGTATGTGCTTGACACGTTTTCTCCTTTGAGCAAGAAAAAGAACTGATCTGCTTTTCGTGCATTTGCAAAACAACCTTCAGTGTGGACCTTACATTTGTACATTTATGGGATACAGAATAGTGTGAAAAAAAATTGTTTTTTTTTCTTTTACATTCAAATCCATTATATAATGTGGGATGGGCCTGACACATAAATACCACTACTTCTGTAACATAAATTTCCTGTGCTCAGAGAACACTGGATCTGATGAAATAATGAAAAAGTGAAGCAGAGCAGGAGGGAACTGGACAAGAGAAGTGATGGTGAAAGTCCAATTCCAAGCTCCTGAGTATTTTAGAAATAAATGGCACTTTCAAACCCTTATGCTTTTTTTTTTTTTTTTTTACTATAATCAAATAAAAACTAATCATCACAAATGCTGTTCAAATGGCATGTATTTGAATTGGTCTGATGTAAAATAAAAGCATGGGTCAATATGACATGTTAACACTAAATACATTGTAATCCACTGTAATAGTTTACAAGAAGAGAGTAACAAATAAATAGGTGGGCAGAAAATACTTTTAATAAAATTCCCATCACACACAATAAAGAAAAAAGACTAAATAACTTCTCTACGCACAGAATTCAGGAAAGTGTAAGCTAGCATAATTTTGATACGCTGGTGAACTTTTGGAGTATTGTGTCACCTATCAGCTATACGGTATGCGGTCGGTTCCACCTGATTCAACACTTATGAAACCAAACATGCAGCAACAGAGCTCACTAAATACATTTCTGTGCTGGGTTTTAACTTTAATGTTTTGATCAGCTTGTTATGCTTATCAGGGTGGATCCTATGTATTTCTCACCCTGCCTCAACTGCCTCAATCTGCTTATTGAAAATAAAATTTTAGTTTCATTTAAATATTAGTTTTCCCCCCCTTATTTGATTTGACTTGCTATGTTTGTGTTTCTGTTTTACACACTGTATACTCTATGTGTATTATTCTCGTCTTTAGTACTTTTTTACCTAAATGTCTGTTGTACTATTTTTGTATCATTGTTGTACCTTACGTCTTCATATACTGTGTATGTTGGTGGATGTCAATAAAAGCCAACTTGACTTGACTTGACTTGATACAGTGATAATGTATTTGCCATAGAAATAGCATATTGATTGTGGAGAGAGAAAAACTAGATCTATGTCATTTATTGTGCTAACTTGATTGTGCTGGTCTTGACCCTGTTGGCTTTGTTTAACAAGAAGCTTCACTTTATCACACTTGTGAAGCAAATGAAAAGGGTACCTGTTTTCCACATGAATAGACCTTATTTGCACTCTCAGGTTCTCAGACGGATCCACCAGGAGCTCACACATGCAAATGAGTGTGACTGCCCTCAAACATCACACCTCAGTGCATTATTGATTGCGTGACTGAATTAGCAAGTGTGAGCAGTGGGTTACTAGATGTTGGGGGTGGGGCAACAGCTGTCTCTGACTGGGCAATGCTTTGGAATTTTATTTGATCTGATGCATTTGTTGGCTTATGGTTATAGTTTATAGGCTTAACTGTTGGCATAAAAGTTTTTGTATGATTACATAATATTTGTTTTTTTCTCTATATTGAAAGATCATGGCAAATCATTTAACTGTTATCAACTGTTACTATGGTTGCCTTGAGAGGGTACAGTTTGAGCAGATATCACATGTGCTTATGACTCAGACACATAACTGTACAACAAATAGTCACCAACATTTTTAATGTTGACTGACTGCACACATTAATAAGATAACTACCATTAAAATGTGTGAAAATGCGATTTTGATTGGAAGGACCTCATGTTTTTCAACATGTTCTGCCCGTTGGAGGGAAAGCTAAGGCTGAGGCCCTTCCTCTCCAACTGCATGACTCAACATTGAAACCCTGCCAGCTTTTGACACAAATCCAGTGCCCTGGCACCTCCTGCCTACTCTGTCAAATATTCGAAGGCAGAAGCCTAATGTACTCTGACATAACGAAGAGAATGAAATTTTTACTAATTTGTGCTAGCAATTAGTGTTAGCTAGCATATAGGCTAAAGTTCTCCAGGCTGTCAGTCGTATCAAAAGACAGGGTGGAGAGGCCTAGTTTTTAGTTTAGGGTACAACAAGCTAATAGGGGACAAAGGTTACGTGAGCTCTGGTGTCTTCCAGCAGCAGGGAAGGTGTGGCCTGCAGATTAATACGTGAGCACGAGTGTGTGAATGTGAAGGAACCCTTCAGGCATCTGCAGACTTGCTGATCTGATCTAAATAAATATAATCTATTTCAGGTCAAGCTCTCTTTTTGCTCTGGGAAAGAATGAGAGAAATAGAGAGAGAGAGAAAGAGAGAGAGAGAGTCTGGTTGGAATATGAGCCAGCTTATGCCCTCCACTGTGGCAAATTCTTATCAGTGTAAGCCATATGACTCCCTGCCTTTTTCACTTTCTCCTTATCCTGACTCACTGCCCTACATATTACGTGACACAGATGCAATGCTGTCTGCTAATAATTCACAGAAGGTCAATACATGCAGACAGATTGTTTGGTGTAAATTGTCTCAGCCTGAAATTCATCTTTAGGGACTCAGGATGACCCCAGGACATCATTTGCATATAGATTTGCTTCCTGTTAACCAAACACTACACCCGACTTAAATCTATGCTTAATGAAGGAGACTCTGAAAGCCAATGTTCCATCCCACCTACATGCCTAAAGTTTTTCAGCCCTTTGAGTAGGCCAACCTACAGTAATCCAAAAAGAGGCCCATTCTGCTTACTTGAATTGTTTCCTCAATGTAAAAGCACACAACTTTGACCATGGTTTAAATGGTCACTGATGAAGTGGTTGTGTTAGGCTGCTCCAAGAAAGGTCTGCAGAACAGGTTATGTTTTGTTTTGTGTGTTGGTGTTACTGCTTTACTGCCTACTGTCTGCTGTTTTAGTCTCTCTCTCTCTCTCTCTCTCTCTCTCTCTCTCTCTCTCTCTCTCTCATACCCACCCTGTGTGTGATGTTTAAGTATAAACTTCAGAGCAGTATCCTCTTATAACTGAAATGTTAGTAGCAGTACACCTTACTACTAATAATAATGTGCGCTGGTTTGTGATATTTCTTCAGCTTGTTTTATAATGATAATGTGAATTACAGTGTGTGCTGTCTACTGGTTGACTGAGTAAATCTCCGGGCTATTAGTAGATCTGGTTCTTCAGGTTAAGTGGCAAGTCCCTCCTTATTCTGCATTCAATTCAAGCATGTCAGTAATGATTCACTGTCCTGCCCGGCCTCATCATGGGAGGAGTCATTTAGAATAACTACTCTACTTGGTTCTGGTCCTGTAGTGTTGTCTCACATACAGGCCATTTGCAGACATTTACTTGTTTTGGCAAATCTACATTTAAAATAGCTCAAACATGCTTTAACTAGAAAATTCTTGTGTGTTTTGAAGTCGATCCTTTTAAACGTGAGATACAGTCCAAGTTATAGTCCTGTAATTTGCTTCATGTTCTAGACAGACAGAACCAACAAACACTAACAGAATCTGATTATTTGTGTGAGCTATTTATCAAAAGTCTGTTATTTTCTAGTAACTAGTAACAATATCCTTTTTACTCTCTTTGCTCATAGTGCAATGTGTAGGCCAGTGTGTTCACTGTGTCAGTGTCTGACCCTTCAGTGTACGCATGCGTGTGTGTGTATGTGGCTCTGGCGCCAAACACATTATGGCGCTTGACTGAAAGTAACAGGTGCTGGCCAAGCATCTGTTACCTGAATTGGAGAGAGGAAAAGGGAGTTGAGCGGAGGCTCAGAAGGATGCCAGCTGCTTGAAATAGGCTCTTATAACAGTGATGGAGATCCCAAGGGCCTAGGCCTAATGTGGGACCACCAATACATTGTAGCCTGCCAGCAAAAACCCAAACTGTGGTGTGCTGAAGACTCCAAATGTACCTTAAAATCAGGGACTGATTGGATTAAGTTCCCCGAACAACTTTAGTTGCCCCAGTGCCCTGTCTGGAGATAAAATCTGAATCTGAATAGGTCAGGCGCTGGGTGGAGCTCTGCGAGAGACAATGGTGTTGCATCACCTGCTATCAGCTAAGAATTTGGATGTAAATTTCTCTTTTTAAATACAATGTGTGAGGATCAAACCATCTGTAAGCAGTTTCGGCACTAAGAAGTCACCAGTCTATTCAATGACTGGAATTCTTTGTTCTTCAAGCTAGTCTCTAAACTGGTTTGGTAGGCATTCACAGCTGAATGAAATAAATGCATTTAGCACAGTCTCCATCAAGATTAAATCTGACTCAAAATAATTGCTTAAAAAGGAACTCCTTAATGAAATCATTAAGAAGAAAAAGGAAATTCAGATGAAATTCAGTGAGGAATGTGCTGATTGAACCCAGACATTTAAGGTCTCTAAAAGCTTCCTCACAGAAAGTTCTTACATAAAATAGTTACAAATGCGTGTCCTGATATCTGAGGTATTGTTTTACTACAGTTTTGAGTCAGGGTCGAGAAATTTGGCCTAAAACACATTATTTGATGATTTTGGTACAGAGGTACATGCAGGGTGTTGTAAGTCAAATTAGTATCAAAAGAAGGCTTTCTTTTCAGATTTACCCCTGTTTTACAGTAATCAGCATTACTCCTAAAAACTCAAAGAACATGTGTAGGTTCTTTAGTCATGCACAGGATTTGTATACAAAATAACACGACTATATTTCCAACATCATGACAGCTAGTTTCTATCACCACCACTGAGTCAGTAAGCTTCTCTACAAACACCGTTTCACATCAAAACACACTGAATGACTTTCTTCATATCTCAGGGAATTATGTGGAAGATATGAAAAAAGTGTGCTATCAAAAATCCACCTCATGTCTAACAGATAAACGATAAGATGACATAAGATAATCATTTATTAGTCTCATAGGTGGGACATTCGCATTGTTACGACAGCAAAGAGGACAAAAGAAGTAAGTAGAAGCAGCATTATATGTATA
>JBBPCZ010082821.1:0-11582 GCA_037974445.1 Brycinus macrolepidotus | reverse complement strand
TTGTCCCTGACGTCCTTTGACAGCTCTTTGGTCTTGCCCATGGTGGTGGAGAGGTTGGAATGGAAGAAACTGATTCTCTCCATAAAAATGAAACCACCTCATAAATTAGAGACTGTTCATTTTTTTTGTAAGTCAGCAAACTTACAAATTCAGCAGGGGATCAGATAATTATTTCCCCCACTGTATATAATTTATAAGGATATGTTATTATTACATATAGGTGCTTAAATACATATAATACATGTAGGGAATATTATTATTACATATAATGTAATATGTGTGTGTGTGTTTTACCAGCTGCCTGTGGTCCTACGAGGTGGGTGAACCCTGCAGAGAAGCTGATCAGTAGTATAGGGATAGAGACCCAGGACAGATACTGTAGGAACACATTACCATGCGCCTTCTCATACAGCCACGATGTAGCTAGCAAGAGAGAAAGACACACACACACACACACACACACACACACACACACACACACAGTTCAAAATGAATATGTATAAAGAGTGAAGAGACCATAGAACCTCTTTTTGAAACTGTATTGAACCCTTCTTACCCTTCTTAATTAATAATAAAGCAGTTTAAGGGTTTTAATCTCTCACATATGTCCATCCACCCCTACTCACAGTGCAGGCCCAACTCTATGCCAAAGTCCATGGCCCAACTCAGGGTTGCTGGGATGACTCCTAACAGGATGAGCATAATCCAGTCCTCTCCAAGGTGCCACAAGAAAAACTTCCGACACAGTGGCCTGGACACTGCAGAGACATCACAGTCACAATAAACTAGAACACCCATAAGACATGGCAGTGAGATCAGAAACCTGCAAACTAATAGCCTAGGACATTCAGGCTAGCATTTAGCATTCTTGGACCTGTGGAAATATTGTGATGCCATCACAACTAGAACCCCTAACAACAGTAAAGATACAGAGCTTCAGGAGGAATAGAAAGAGTGGCCTCAGTATTCTGGTCAGGGTTGACTTAGAAAGGCAGCAATTGGTGTTGATGGAAGCCCTGATTCCTGCTGCAGACCTCTGAGAAACCTGCCCTGAACCCAAAACATCCCACGCATATTTAGAAAGGCACAACAGAGGCGCCCTGAGGAGATGGCGAGGACCGTGGAGTAAATAGAATCCTGGAAATGTATTCTTTCTAAGACTTCAGCTTACTGATTCTAAAGGCCCAAAATTGAATAAATACTAAAAACGAAATTCCAAAAGCTTGCAAAGACTCTCAATTTTTTGATTTGGCATCATTTTCCTGTACATATGAGAGGACGTACACTGTAACCCATTTAAATACTGATATAGGACATAGATAGACTGTGTACTCATCCTAATAGTGTAAGATTCAGACTGGTAATGGTGAAACATTAACAGAGCACTGTTTTGTACATATGAGCTGTGCAATGAAGCCTACACTGAAACCTCCACTGACTTGTACTGGTTTCATTAGTATATTTTTGGTATAATGGTTGCCAAGGAACAACTGTTTTTCAAGGAACAACTGTTTTTCAGTGGCAACGGCAATAGAATTTGCAGTTATTGTTCTCCTCCAAGTGCACTGAGCTGTCCAGTGATTAGTGGCAATAAATAAATAACATGGTTTCTCCCATGACAAAGAACAGTAACCGCTGTGGCATTTATTTCATGAAATAAAAGGCAAAATAAAGCTGAAAGTGGATCTATGAGAAAGAAAACACAAGAATATACTACAGTAAATACTTTTTTTTTTAACTTTTTTCTCTGATTTTTTGTGATTTTCCAGTGTAAAAAAAAAAAACCCCGAAAACAAACAGACAAAAAAACCATGTGAATATCAAGCATTTGTAATAACAACTGTTTTCAGGGAGAAGTGGTGCATTTTCTGAAAGAGGTGCATTAGTAAAGAAAGAGATGGTGAGAGCGAGAGAGAGAGAGAGACAGAGAGAGAGAACTGAAACTAACACTGTTGCATTAAAAGTGCTGCGGTCACTCACATTTAAACTTGGCCCATGGACGCTTTCTGGACTCCTGTGGTTCCCTCTGTTTTGTCAGATGCCTCCTGAAGCCACTCTCATCTTCTCGTTCATCTGTGTACATCTTTTAAAACCAAGCAGGATAAACTCTTATGATTTATCATGTCCTCCTAACATTTTTACACATCATTTTAAAACACCAGCTGTTCTCTACATTGTGTGAACTGTTCATGATGAATAGACCAGTAGATCGGGTCCACCATTACTAATAATAACATCTCATTACACTGATATCCCTGAATTCCAGAATGCAGAGGAGAACCCTCAGGGCCATCTAGCCCTTCAGATTAATGGGAGCTGTTTTTAACTGTATTTGATGTTGAATGTCTTTTATAAACTGGGATCAGAATTCCCATAGCGACACTAACAGATTTACAGATTTTTATAATGTATCAACATTTGTAATTTGACATTTATGAGACATAAACTGAAGGCCCACCTCCAATACTCATGGTCTGCTATGGCACATTTAATGGATTGTAATCACATTTCATTACAATGTTTTGGAATTTGTTCAGTGTATTCTAAAAGCTAAACTTTTGACTTTGTTTCATTATTTCGATATTTTTACAGCTGCAATGCAACAGATAATAAAAAGCATTAAAATACACTAAGAATTTTAAATACACTGAACATAACTATTTATGATAGTTTAGAGTTTATTGAAAAAGACAAAATAACCACGCATCATTTTCTTTTTTCAGTTTTCCTCCCACTGGGTGGGTGAAGGCTAGCACATGCTTCATCTTAGACACATGAAGCACCACCACATCAGATTCGCATTGTAGATAAACATCAGATTAACAATGCAGATTAACAGATCAATTAGCATTGTCTGTCCACAAAAAAATGTGGTCCCTCCACGGCTAATTATTCGGTAACTATGTGGACTCCAATGCAAAGTCACCATTTAAAGGCAAACAGTCAATAGTTGTTGGGAGGGCAATATTACTATGATAATTTGATTAATATGCACATACAGGGACAGTTTAATGCAATTAATTTGCTTAAATAATTAAATAATCCAATTATTTACTGCAGATGTCCCTTTTCCCAATTTTATATGCAAACAAAGAGTACCAGTATCAGCACTAGTATTGAGATCGGTATATAGACTTATTTCTTGTATGACTCCATATTGGCATTATCGGCCACAGAAAAGTACAGGAATTAGACTCACCAGTGGCTGTGAGCTCTGCAGCGCACTCGTCTCAGAGACATTTCCAGTCATGATTGTACTTGATGTGGCCCGTAGGGATATCAGAAGAAGGAAAGTGGCTTGAGGAAAGAGTGGAGTTGTCCCTCAACTACTAGAGTTTGAGGGAGACAGCCTACGATCTACAGCCTACAGGTATAGGGTGTAACCTCATCATTTATTTTATATCTCTGTACAGCCTTCAGATGCTGGAGAGGGGCAGGGCCAGACAGAGGTGACTGCCTCCACCCACCTCTCAGCTTTTGGTTCTCCAGGAAAACCAACCCTGCACAGTCCTGATGTTTTTTTTTCCAACTTCCATCACCACCCCTATGTCTGCAATGAACTCGGCATAGATTTTCCACTCTGCTTTGAGCAGGCTGGAGCCTTTTGGGATGTTACTTTGAGCTGGTAATCGACAGTATGGAATTCAGGGATGTACCAAGAGCTTATGGGCCTCGGTGAAAAAATAACCCCCTGCTCCACCCTCTAGCATCTAATGTTAACCAAAAAGTTCAGGCAAGAACACTAATTTAATATTTTAGATCAGGGTATGAAGGATCTGTTTGAATTTGTCACCATGAGCAACCTGCATTATGTTGCATTAAGGGAGCACCATGGGTAGTGGTTTATCCTAGACTTCGGGAGGGTGGGGGTGGGGGTGGGGGTGGGGCTGTTACAGGGGTCATATCCAATACTTTCGTCAATAGCCTGTTTATGGCACGTCATTCCTTTATCACAAAAATGTTGCCCAAATGTATGAAATTGCAGAAAAACTAAGAGAACTCATAGCTATCTAAAAAGACAGACAGACAGACGAGCTTGTGCAGAGCAACCACTGCCCAAGCCTCCAGGTCCAGAGCAGCTGGTGCCTAAGTCTCCATGTCCAGAGCAGCCAGCCCTCCAGTCTCCTTGTTTGGAGCAGCCGACACCTCTGTCTCCTTGTTCTTGTTCTTGTATGCACATGTTCCAAGGCTTCACACGTCTCTCAGTCCATCTGAACCTGCTTCCTGGAATCCTCCTGCTAAACCTGCTTTGAGATTCTGGACACTTTTTCCACTGTCTGTCCCTCCCATCCCAGTTGCAGTTCCTGTCTCCGTCCCCTTTGAAATGTTTATCCCTGTCCCTTTGTCTCCCTCTCTGTCTGTCCCTAGTTCCTGTAGTTGTACCTATTCCCATTAATGTTCCGGTCACTGTTGTTGTCCCTCACGTTGCTAGGCCTAATACTTTGTCATCCCTGTTCCTTCTCGTTCCCCTGTCCTGTCTCCTGCCCAGCCTTCAATTTCTTCTTCCCTCCTCCAAGATTCAGAAGAGGCCTCATCTGGACACTACCCTCTGAGACAGGGTGTCCAAACTTCAGTGCACTTGAGTTTTGAAGACTCTTCATCCTGCCATCTTGAAACAGATCATTCTGATGAGTGAGAGACCTTACCAGTGTTCTCACTGTGAAAAGGGTTCATTCATTCTTCCTCTCTTATAGATCACTGAGCTTACTGTTGTATATTAGAGGTATTTCACAGTCTGTCTCAGCATGGTTTCTGGCCAAAAATAATAGTCTGCAGACAAGTTTGTCTTCAGTTAATGTCATGCAAACAAAATCTAAAGTTTAATCTGAGTCACTAAATGGATCTTGATATTGGAAGTCTGCTTTTGGTTAGGTCAGGTAACTTTACCTTTTGAAAACGATGGGACTATTGACAGCACCGATTCTGTTCTGCCTATTGTGCTTACAGAGCTTTGTTAAATTGACTGTGTATAACCTTAATTTTCTGCTTTGTGAGCCCTTGTGTTTGGGCCTTATATGTTTTCGCCCTGGTTTGGAATAACCGTGTGCATTTACCCGGTTAGGGCTTTGCCCATTTGTGCTTTGTTTTCCCATTATTATGTTGGTTTTCCCTACCCGGGTGGTACCTGTGTCTGTTTCTGGAACCACCATGTTGGGCTGGCTCCTGGTCTGTGCTCTGTTGTGTGCACCAAGAGTTGCACCCCGTCCTGTATTCCTCTCGCCTGTTTTTGTTTTCCCTAGTGCCACGTGGGTTTTTGTTATGGTTTTCAGCTCTGCCTTTGTCCTGTCCTATGCTCACTGTGTTCACATGTGTCTTTGTAACTCTTCCCTACACAGGTGTTCCCCATTCATCCCTCTTTAAATAGCCCTAAATCTCTGTTCCCTCTGTCCATCTAACGTGACGCTACATTGGTTGTTTAGATGTAGATTTTTTTCTTGTTACCCTTAATGTTCAGAATTTGTCTGCCCTTTGTTTGATTTATACATTTTTCTGTTCCATCAACACTTGTGAATAAAGTCAACGCTTGCAAGTGCGTCCACACCAAGACCTACCTACATCACATTACATATCCCTCCAAACTGAATGGAAAAGTGAGGAGGAAGCATGTCAGAGAGGCTACCAAGAGGCCTATGGCAACTTTGAAGCAGTTTCATGGTAAAAAAAAGTGGTCATTGTGTGTATGTGACAACAATATCATAAATGCTCCACAAATGGCTTGTATGGGAGGGTTGCACCACTCCTCAAGAAGGGCCACATTAAGTCTCGGCTGAGCTTTGTCGTGCAAGGTTCTGAGGCCAAGTGGGAAAAGGTGTCATGATCAGCTGAGACATAAATCAAATGGTACATCTAGCGCAAAGCCAATCCATTTCAATTTCCAAAGAGCACCATGCCTACAGTTAAGCATGGAGGTAGTAGCATCTTGTTGTAGGGGTGTTTCTCTGAGGCAAGGACTGGGGCACTTGTCAGGATAGAAGAAAAAACAAATGGGGCAAAATACCATCAGATTCTTGAAGAAAACCTGCTGCCCTTTTCCAGAAGTTGTCAATAGGAAGAAGGTTTATCTTCCAACATGACAATGCCAAAGCACAAAGCAAAACTGAAGGAGACACAGTGGCTGAAGGAGAAAAAGGTGAATGTCTTTGAGTGGCCTAGTCAGAGCCCAGACTTAAACCCTATTGAAAACCTGTGGAATGACCCACAGACTGGATCATCATCCAGGTCGACAGCTTGGACCGTTCTGTAAAGAACAGTGGGCCAATTTTACACAGTGTAGATGCGCAAAGTTGGTACAGAAGTATCCCAACAGATTCAAAGCAGCAATTAAAGCAAAGGGTGAATCCATGAAGTACTGAGACAGGAGGGTGATTCTTTATCTATCTTAGTGATTCTGTTTTTTTGTTTAATTTTTTTTCCTGAACTGCTGCTGTCATATCTTTCACTTGGATGTTATAAGTTGTACTGAGTAAATGCAGCTGATTTTTTTTTTGTGTCTTCATTTCAGGCTGCAAAGCAACAAAATGTGAATATATTAAAGGGGTTCTTTTCTATACCTGCTGCAGATAGATAGATACATACATACATATACAAATACATACATTCATATATACATACAGTACCCTCTACAATTATTGGCACCTCTGATAAAGATGTGTAAAAAGACTTGAAAATAAATTCATTTTTTTATCGCACTGGCATATTCCCACACTGAAAAAAATTGAAAAAATCTAACCTTTTACTCAAGTAATTTTTTTTTAAAGAAATGATTATTTTAACAAAATCACCAATTACGTAAGTATTGGTGCCCCTAACAATTCCTATAAAATAAATGTAACTGAAGAATTGCTGTAATTCATATTTTACTTTTTTAAGTTGATCAGAGTGTCTAGGATCTTTTAATTAGTGATCCATAACTTCAGGAATTTAGGAAATGGCTACAAGAAAATAGCTACTCCCCTAAACTTGCCCATATCCACAGTCAGAGCAATACTTAAAAAGTTTAAAACAACTGGAACTGTGACAAACAAGGCTGAATGAGGACCCAAGTTTATCTTGCCACCACGCACAGTGAGGAGGACGGTAAGGGAGGTAAAAAAATTCTCCAAAGGTCACTGTTAGAGAACTACAGCAAAGAGTGGCATCTTGGGGTCACCAAATCTCCATGACAACCATTAGATGCTATCTACATGCCAACAGGTTGTTTGGGAGGCATGCCAGGAAAAAGCCTTTTCTGCCCTATAGCCACAAACATTAATGTGTTTGCTAAATGCTACTGGGACTTTAACCGGAACTGTGTGCTTTGGTCAGATGAGACTGTGCTTTGTGGCAACAAACACTCCAGGTGGGTCTGGTGTAAAACAAAGGATGAATAAGCACCTCATGCCCACTGTTAAGTATGGTGGAGGATCAGTGATGTTGTGGGCCTGTTTCTCTTCCAATGGCCCTGGGAACCTTGTTAGAGTGCACGGGATCATGAACTCTTTGAAATACCAGGACATTTTAAATAAAAATCTAGTGGCCTCTACCAGAAAACTGAAAATGGGTTGTCATTGGATCTTTCAGCAGGATAATGATCCAAAACAATACTTTTGTCCGTATAGTGTCTATACATAAACAGACGGACAAACAAACAGACAAACAAACAGACAGTCAGACAGATAGATAGATAGATAGATAGATAGATAGATAGATACATAGATAGATAGATAGGAGGAGTTTACATACAGACTGCCAGTTCATGAACTGTGTACAGAACAGGGAATTTACCAAACAATCACTACCACTGCTGTGTGTGTGTGTGTATGTGTGTGAGTGTGTGTGTGTGTGTGTACACGCATGTGTGAGTATGAGGAACTGTTTATTTTTATTATTCTTCAGAGAATCCACCTTCTTGTGTTAGTAGATATTCAGAGGTATTCGACTGAATCTAGCTTTCAGCCTTGAATCAACCAAGTGGAACTAAACTGCTCGCTGATGATCCATTCTGAGAATTTGCAGAGAGCAGAAAAAAGATTTTGCTCCTGCCCACATCTGTATTTTCCAAAATGTTTCCACATTAAAGGAATAGTTTGGCCAAAAATTGTTGACTTACATTAGATGTAGTCCATCACCTGAGACAGGTTTGAAGACCAAATTTTCCTTCTTTAGTTTAGAACTGGTGCTGTGAGGCTGACATTGCTAGCAAGCACTAAAAGTCGATGGTCACCTAATTCCTATCTGTTAATATATCACCAAAAACGTGCCTCAACCAGTCCATCTTCATTAAGGTGGTTCAGACTTATGCATGTGGTTTAGGACACAGTATGACTTATTGTGAGTCATACGAAAATGAAAAAAAACTTCACCACTACATGCAGTTCTTTCAGCACCAGGACTAAAGAGGATCGATCTTGGATGAGATGCCTCTGTATTTATCATGATTGTTGCCACAAACACTGATTCTAGATCAGCGTTCCTGCTCCTGAGGTGGTTTGTGAAAACAGACCCTGTTGTCTAAAAAGTTTACCTTAAGTCATACAGATGACTATTGACTTCTGGTGTTTGTTAGCTTTATTAGCTTTAAGCTACAGCTACAGTTACAGATTTAAACAAAAAAAGCTACATTTGGATTCCAAACATGTTGTGGCTGATTGACTACATATGGAGGAAAATGTATACATTCGATGTTTCACCAAATTATTCCATAAATGAACACTTAGACTGGCCCACACTCAGCACAACCATGTTTTAGGCCTGTTCTTTTAACTGTTCTTCTCTAAATGAGCTTTTCTCTACATTTAGAACCAAAAATCTCACCTGCATTCATTATATTTTACATGTTCATTCCTAAAGATATTCTTAAACATAAAATTCCTAAAAGTTGAGGCAAGGATCAATTTGTTCCTCTAAATTCCAAAACAAGCAACAAATGTTTGAACCAAACATTTAAGGAAATATTAATAGAAGCAGTGGAGGTGGGTGCTTTGGAGGTGAATGTTGGCACAACAAGCTCCACCATTCCCAGCGTTTTAGTCCTCGATTCCAGTGCTCTCTCTCTCTCTCTCTCTCACACACACACACACACACACACACACACACACACACACACACACACACACACACACACACACACACTGGTACTATCAAGCTGACTGGAATTAGAGATCACTTCTGCAGGTACACACTATGTAACATTCAGAGAACAAGTTTAAGTTTATACTAGTGAGTTACTGAGAACTGTTTGACCTTTCAGTTTCTCAGAAAATGGAAACACTGGGGAACATCGAAAGCATTCACTGAAAAGCCCAGCAAAAATTATATGACAGTGTTGGTAGGATAACATGAGGGAGATCTGGGATTGTCACTTAACTGATTCAGAGGGGGCTTGCTGTGAAATTCTCCTTTCTAGGGAAACTTACTGTGTCTGAACTGTTCACAGTGGTGGTGAATGGAACCAGAGCTTTGGGATGGGATTTTGATCTAGAGCATACTTTTGGTGTAAGGATACACAAAGGGTGTTGTAAGGAAAAATAGGCCCAAAAGAACTGTTTGCTTGTTTGTTTGTTTGTTTCAACCCCTTTTATTTAAACATTATGAACATGTAAACATAAAAACATATACATATGAACACTCAGAAGACACGTGTAGGTTCACTGTAGGCATGTAAGGTTTGGAGAGTAAATAAAATGGCTATATTTGGGTTGTAGACGCAGTCACCCCTGGTTCCATTCACCACCACTGTAAAGAAATTTGAGTCGTAGAGTTTCTCATTTCACATCAGACCCACTCTGAATGACTTTATTTAGTTCTCGACTATTAAATTATGCCTTTGAATTCTCATTATAATTGCTAGTTCAATATGAAGACATTATTATTAATTTGAATTCAAACATGTCAGTTGGCTGAATGAAATGTTTTACTTCAAGAGACTTCTTGCCAGAAGAATTCTGTTGATTTATGGCACAGTGTATTTATACTTGGGCTTTTAAGCCTAGTTTTTTTATTATGTTTTTCTACTTTGTACATACTTTATTTGGTGACATGGAGGCTTAGGGTCTCAAAGCAAGAAGGTCCTGGGTTTGATTCCCTGCTGGGACAGCCAGGGTCCTACAGGGATAGGCTCAAGCACCCCCCGTGCCCCTAGTTAGGATTAGAGGCTCAGAAATTGAATGTACTGTAGTGTATTCCACTACACTGTCCTGTTTAACTGATCTGTGTGGACTGTCTTAAAGCTGCAGGTGGTAATCTGTGAAAATACCAGGCTGGCACCACTTAGTGCTCCGAATGCCATTTGCAAGAATTCGCCGTGATCAAATCGCAGCAATGAATCAGAACCAGGAGAAGTGTCTGGGTAAATGTCAATCACTGCTCAAGCACAGGCTGCAGGCAGCCCCCCCTCCCTCATGGGGGCTCTTACTCAGTCCAGTTCAGCGAGCAGCTTCAGGACCACTGCAAATGCAGTGGAGGATAAACAACCATCAGGGCTGAAAAAATTCTCCTTTGACTGGGCAGCTGTTGGCCTAGTGATTAGGGTGTTGCCCCTACAATCAGAAGGTTGTGGGTTCGAATCCCAACATTGCTAGTGTCATCACTGAGGTACCCTTGAGCAAGGTACCGTCCCCGGGTGCCCCTCATTAGTGGCAGCCCACTGCTTCACTTGGTTAATGGGTTAAATGCAGAGGAAGTTGTCCTTAAATTTTCAAGTTAAGTCCACTTTCTTCTCAATCCTACCAACTTCTGCTTCAATTACTCATATTACACAAACACTGCACCTTAAAGGTCTTAGATGTTCCACTGGTCTCCTTGAGGAACATACTTTATCCCACTGTGTACTTCTGTATCATGTATCTCCAAAATAGGAACTTTGCAAGCGAAGGCAAAAAATGTCAACTTTCAATGTCAAGTAGTCAGGTCAAGCAGGTGTTAATAGACGTTTTAACCATATACATAGTTTGCAGTGAAATGAAATAATGTTCCTCCAGGACTGTGGTGCACCACAAAGAATGAAAAGAGGCAGGACAGGACCGCAAGAAAGAGTGCTACAAGCAAACAAACAAAAAAAAAACACAAGAGCAACATTATAGTAATTTACAAGACAAGACAACATCCAGTGCAGCCGACAGGAGTAACAATACTAGTTGGAGTGAATACAATATTACGACAGAGACTGTATTCAAGCAGTTAAGTTAAGTGTGCAAAAAATGCAACGATTGAGATAGACAATTATAAATAACTGCGCAAAAACAACATCAATAGCAGTAATAGCATCAAGTTTATGTAAATACATTTCAGTCCAGATTTGATACGTTAATCATAATATGTTAAGGACAACGTTTACAAGGTCTTGATCTTAATCTGCACTACTTTGTCTTTCAAGCTTAGAACGTGAACAGACTCTGTAATGTTAGGAAAGCCTATAAAAGGAGGCGATACCAGCGTTCTCCGGTTCAGGAGCTTTATTAAAGTACTGATAGCAAAAGAATTATTAACACGAACTCACTCAACACATCCTACAGCACTCTGGTCCCAGCATGCGCTGAGCTCTGCTCTGTCGTACCCGCTGTACTATAAGCGCATAGGCTATTCGATACGTTACCGTATATATG
>JBBPCZ010082779.1:0-11583 GCA_037974445.1 Brycinus macrolepidotus | reverse complement strand
ACATTTAAAAAGCTATTTTAAAAAGAATTTTGCAAATTACACAGTGCTGTGCAAAAGCCCTGGCACCCACGCAAAACCATGATAAAGTGTCTTTCTGCACGGATTACACGGATTTGTGAAACAAAAAGGTTAGATGGATTTTTGTGTTTGTTTGTTTTTGTTTACCTGTATAGGTCTGGGCGTCCTGAGAAGTCCTCCCCCTGCTTGATCAGTGCCTGCCGCACCGTCTCGCTGCCACTTACAACCACCACAGGTCGCGTCCCGATGAGGATCTTGAAGACGTCTCCGTAGCGTTTGCTCATGGCGGTCAGGCTGAGGTGGGGGTTCCGGCCCAGTTCCAGAACGTTCCCGATGAGGGGGAGGGCCTGGGGGCCCGGGAGAGGCTGAAGACCCTCTGGGATCTTGACCCGGGTCAGCCTCAGGAAGAGGTACACGGTGCAGATGGTCACCATGGCAGCCAGGCTCTCCGACACGGAGATGGGACCGAAGAACGGCAGAACCACCAACGGCATGTTTTCTGTGGTTTATACAGCGTCCGACTGGAAGAAACTGGGAGAGAAAGAAAGAAAACAACTGATGAAGAAGAAAATCACAACACTGGGTGGTGTGAATATCTTCAGATCACTGAATGAGGGCCTTCACAGCTGCATTAGGGATGAACAAAGACCTACAGTGTTGAATGAACATTTACAGTGTTGAATGAGAATAGCATAAAACAGTTACTTTTCCATTCAGTCACATTATTTGACCGAAGGTCACATTGCCATTCAGTCACTTTTTTACTTAAAGCTATATTTCCATTCAGTCTTCCTTTCACTTTCTTACTTAATGTTTCATTTCCATTCCTTCTTTAGTGCACTTTTTTTTACTTTGCCATTCAGTCAAAATTTGCAGAGTCAGCACTTTATGTAAACATAAAATTGAATTTTAATGCATTTTCGGTGTGTTCATTTTTTTTTTGGTCAGTGTGGTAATTTTTGAGTGTCTATAGTGTTGAATGTACAATGTAAAAAACACTCACTGGCACTAAAAAAAGATAAATATGTACGAGAGTTGAATTTTTTTCCTTTAAATGAGAAGTTATTGGACTGTGAGAGAGCACGGCTGAATGTAAAAGCTATATACAAAATCAAACTCATTACAAAAATTGTGTTTTACATTAAATGGGTCCTTTAAGGTTCCACCTTGCACTTTAAATGAGTTTTAAAGGTGCACTGCATTCTCTTTCTCAGCTTTGTACCCTTTTATTAATGCAAATAGTCATTACAAAGTGTGTGGAGCCAGTATAACTTACAGTATAACTGCAAAGAAATAAAAGTATTGAATGATAGTGCTATTTTCCCCAAGAAAACTGAGTGCATATTATCTATAATAAATTAAACTCATTACAAAACAGTGTCAAAATTGTTTTTCTATTAAATGAGTCCATCTGTGTACTTCAAATGCATTTTAAATGTGCAATGCATTAACTTTCCTGGCTTTGTACCTTTTCATCAATGCAAATAGTCATTACAGAGTGTGCGGAGTCAATCCAACTTACAGTACAACTGCAAAGGAATGAAAGTACTGAATGATAGAAAGTACTGAATGATTATATGGGTACTTTAAATGAGTTTTAAAGGTGCACTGCATTTATTAAAAAAATCAATACAGAGCCAATGCAACTTATGTAATATAACTGAAACAGGGATAATGATAGTCTCAATAATATATAATGATAGTGTCATATTATTAATATAAAGATAGTATGATACTATTATACTGTACAGTATTATAATGTCTTATATTCCCTAAAGCAAACTGAGGGCAGACCAGTGCCAACGTTACAGTTTGTCCTGAGAGTGAACAGCCTGAAATAAACCCCATAGTGTTGCTGAATAGACATTTAATAAAGGTTTATTTCTGATGCACCGTTTGACCTGCAGGACTGTTTTTTATTGATTTAGTGTTGAGAGAGTTAATGAGTGATGCCAGTTCTACTTGACCACCAACTTTACCAATAAAAAAAGGCACGTGCAAAAAAAACACGGAGTTTACTTTCAGCACCAAAACAGGGCTGCTGTTTTTCCCTTGGAGGGTAATTGATAGATAGATCATTCAATCAATCAATCAATCAGCTTACCTTCAGGGGCGCGTGGAGCTCGGTCAGGTGAGGAGAGGTTGGTGCTGGGTCACTTTGTTGGGCTTTTGAATGGAAGTGTGGCAGTAGGTGAGCGCGGCATTAATCTTTTATAGAGCGGCTCTGCGCGCCATTGGCTGCGCTCCCGGTGACGTCACGGCGGCGGAGCGCGCATCTCACCTGAGAGAGAGAAAGAGAGAGAGAGGGAGAGAGAGAATCGCGTGAGAAGCTCGAGCGGCGCGTAAAAGCGCAGGCTCCGAGCGCGCGCGCGCGGAGCGACCCCCTCCCCTCTGATAAAGACCCCCTCGGACCACCGCCTGAACCAATCAAACTAATAAAACTCACTGTTTACACAAGAGTCTATCTTTTTTGTCTGTTTGTTTTTGTTTGTTTCTGCAGTCATGAAATAAACAGCAGTGTAACCAAATAAGCAAATAAACAAGTGAGTTAATACTTAGAACGAATGAATGAATACACACATGCATGTAATACACGTGTTAATGCATGTACATACATGCATGTATTAATGAAAGTTATAAACAACTAAATAAACAAATATATAAATAAACAACGAGAGTAACCAGATTACAAAACCAGATTTTATACATTAATGCATAAATGAAACTTTGAAGTATAAAAAATAAATACATAAATAACTAGAATGCATGAATGAACACATTAATGTATTTATGTAGCATAAGAGTCTAAATAAATAAACAAAAAGCATGCAAACAAACAAATAAATAAATAATAGGGCTAAATCAGTGCATACAGCAATGTATCAATGCAACAGTAAAGTACATATATATAGATAGATAGATATATAGATAGATAGATCTGCACACAAACTCTGCACACATAAACAGAGCTCATTTTTTATGTATGTATGTATGAATGAATGTATGTATTTATTTATTTGTTTATATATTTATTATTTACCACTGTACAAGTACAAATAATGAACTTAGAGAGACTGTAATAATGAACAAACAGCATAACTTCTGTGAACCTGATCTGAGCTGAATTAACTTCAGTTTATAATAAAAATCACAGTAGTTTCTCTCTCTCTTTTTTCTCTCTTTTTCTTTCTTTCTTTCCTTCTTTCTTTCTCTCTCTCTCGCTCTCTCTCTTTCTTTCTTTCTTTCTCTCTCTCCCTCTTTCTCTCTGTGAGTTTCAGTAATAAGTGAATGTCAGTCTGCTGGCTGATGTTCGTGTGAAACCTCGTTACCTGTTTTTTCTTTTTCTTTCTTTCCCTTCTCCGCTCGCGTGCGTGCACCTGTAGCGCGCGGGTTAAACATTGGCTAGGTTGCGTGAGAGCGCGAGAGCGCGAGGGTGCGCTGAGCCCGCGCGCGTGAGGATGCTGGGGCGAGGGGGGAGGAGGTTGACCGAGTTCACACACACACACACACACACTCATTCACTCATCACCACCATGCAGGAGACAGGTGAGCGTGAGCTCCTACTGCTCCTCGTTTACACACTCACTCTGTAAACTTCTGGGACTAGATTAATGTTTTGATTAGATTTAGGGTTAGGACTAAAATTATTTTGGGGTTTTGAGATAAAACATATGCTTGAAATACATTTTTGATAGTTTGAGTGGTTTTGGAATCACAAACGACAGCCCTGTTAGTGCATTTAACCGGTTAGTACAATAGAACTGTTAGTACCATAGATATGTCAGTACAATAAACCTCTTAGTAATATAGACCTCTTAGTACCATAAACATGTTAGTACCATAGACCTGGTTGTGCCAGCGACTTCTTATTACCTTTGACCGTTCCTACCATAGACCTGGTAGCACAACAGAGCTGCTAGTGCCACAGCCCATCTAGTACAATATAGACCGGCTTGTGCATGGACCTGTTAGTGCCTTACACCTCTTAGTACCATAGACCTCTTAGAAATATAGACCTATTAGTACTATAGACCTATTAGTATCACAGACCTGTTAGTACCATAGACCTGTTAGCTCCATATATATGTTGGTATCATAGACCTGTCAGTACCAGAAACCTCATTGACCTGTTGCTCCTATTAGTACCACAGATGTGCTAGTGCACTGACCTGTTAGTTCTGTAGACCAGAGGTCCCCAACCACTGGGCCATGGACTGGTATCAGTCCATGAGTCATTTGGTACCGGGCCGCACAGAAAGACCGAATAAAAATATTTTATTGATTATCAGAGTCTGAGAGATCTTTTATTTTGAAAATAATACTCGTCTCGGTCATGTGATACGGTACATCAAAAATTTAGCCCACAAGCTAGCAAAAATGAGTAAAAAAACAAATGTCTTTGGGAGCTCCTTCGTATTTTTACACACTTTGTTTTTAGTTGTATCTATTCCGGTCCGTGAAAACATTGTTTTACATGAAACCGGTCCGTGGCGCAAAAAAAGGTTGGGAACCGCTGCTGTAGACCTGTTAGTGCCAGAGCCCATCTAGTACCATATAGACCTACTTGTGCAAGGAGCTGTTAGTACCATAAACTTCTTAATGCCATAGACTTGTTAGTGCCATAGACCTTTTAGAAATGTAGGCTAGTGGCATAGACCATGTAGTGCATTTAGCCTATATATACCATAGCCCTGTTAGTCTCACAGACTTGCTTGTACCATATAGACCTGCTCGTGCATGGACCTGTTAGTATCATAGACCTCTTAGTGCCATAGTCTTAATAGACCTATTAATGCCATACCCCTGTTGGTACCATATGGACCTGCTAATGCATAGACCTGTTAGTACCATAGACTTGTTAGTGCAGGTGACCTCTTATTACAATTGACCTGTTAGTGCTATACTCCTGTTGTTGCCATAGACCTGTTAGCAGGAAATGTGTTAGTACCATTGACCTGTTATTGCCATAGACCTGTGACTCTGGACATTGTTAGGGCCACAGCTCTGATATCACCTTCTCTGCATAAGTGCTCCAATAAGTAGGCATTTCAGCCTGGAAATTGAAAGGTGGGAATTTTAACAACTCCATCCACCTATCCGCCTATCCACCTATCCATCCATGTAGCCTAGTGGGTAAAACACTTGCCTGTGAATCCAATGACCACAAAGTTGCAGGTTCGACCCCCATTTTCTACCATTGTGTCCTTGAGCAAGACACTTAACCCTAGTTACAGGGGGACTGTCCCTGTAACTAGTGACTGTAAGTTGCTCTGGATAAGAGCGTCAGCCAAATGCCCATTTATCATCCAGCCATCCATCCAATCATCCATCCATCCATCCCAGGAGTTAGAGAGATGCTCCACCTACAGCATGGTAGTTAGTTATAAGGAGTTAAAGGAGTGTTTCAGAAAGAACAGCTTTATGATTCAGGCACAAAACAGGCCAAGCAATCAGAACACAGGTATTGTAAACTGATGCATTAATCTTGAAATATGCACGTGCATCTAAAAGGTAAAACTGGTCATGCAAAATCACATTCACATCATGAATTGGACTTCAGAGAAAAATGAAAGACAATGAAGAGCAGGATCAGGAGAAGGTTTTTACTGGGCTGAGATGCAGCATGTGAGTTTAGGGCTCTTCTCTTTGTTCTCATGGTTCCTCGCGGTGGGAGAACATCAGGCCTGCTGACCTCAGACCAGTGCTAGAATTTATCCAGAAGCTCCAGAAGCTCCACAGCCAGGTATCTCACGCGCTCCCCTCATGCGCCCTGTCCTGTCATGCACGCGCCCTGCCCCGCCCCCTCTGTGTGAACGCGGTGCGTGGCTCCGTGGCCCCCAGCTCTGCGCAGCGCTCGCGTGAGAAAGCGCGAGCCTCGCCGCTCTCCCGCGCGGAGGGCCCCGGTGCTCGGGACACAGCTCCTAAATCTGCTCGGGCAGTCACGCGAAGGAGGCGGCACGCAGCGGCTGGAACTGACAAAGGGTCTTAAACTGTACAGAACAAAGAGAACAGGAGGAGAGAGAGAGGGGTCTCTCTCTCTCTCTTTCTCTGTCTCACACACTCTCTCATCCTCTCTCTCACTCTCTCTGTCTCTGTCTCTCTCTCTCCCCCTTCTCTCTCACACACGCACACACACACACTTTTTCTCTCATACACTCGCTCTCACTCTCTCTCTTTCTTCCTATTTGTCTGTCTCTCTTTCTCTTTCTGTCTCTTTTTCTCACTCTCTCTCTTTCTCTCCATCTCGTTCTCCCTCTCTCTCTCTTTCTATCTGTCTTACTCTCTTTTTTTCACACACATACACATTCATGTGCACACTGTTCACACTGTCTAATGGCTAGAACTTATTACAATAGAAATATCTCATATATCTATATATTTATTTCTTCATAAATGAATGAATATTGTTAGTCTAAACTGAAAAACTAAAGTTCTGTGAGCCTCAGCAGTTCAGGAGCTGAACCAACTAGAGCACAAAAAAACTTTATTGTCCTGCCATCCATATGGAGGTACAGAGGAGAAGAGGGCCTTGGCACGGCACAAACACACACAAACACACACACACACACGCAGCCTGTGTTACAGATCCACAAGCGAACACAACATATACACATTAAACAAAGGAACTGTACAATATTAACCACAGTACAGCGAATGCACAACAGTGGAGAACAAGACTCAAAGCCCAACAATAAATACAAGAAGAAAACAGACCAAGCAATCAGAACCCCCTCTTCAGTAACATCTCCGGATCTTCAGGGGTCTCTGTTTTGGACTCTCCAGACCACAGGTTTTCAGGGGTTCAGGTCGGGGGTTCAGAAGATCAGTTCAGTGGTCATTAAACCATCTTTGGATGTTTGTTCTGGATCACTGGTGGAAGATCCAACCACAACCCAGTTTTGTCTTTTTTTTTTTTTTGCAGGTATTGAAAATATGCTCCTACTTCATGGAGCCCATGATGCCCTGTGTCACAACAAGAGAATCTAGCAGATAAAAAAGCCCCAAAACATCATTGATCTTCTGTTATACAGATCTTCCAGTTATAATGAGGCACTTTACTTTCCTTCTTTTAACCCAAACCCACCAAAGAACTCTTTTGTGTCTCATCTGATCAGTGAACCTGGTTCCAGTCAGGTTCCAATTCCAGCAGGTTTGGTGTGAGACACTCCATTCTGGAGAAACTCAGGGAGTCACAGTGGTGGTCAATCTCCGTCTCCAAAAAGTTAAACCGTCCCTCTGAGAAAGTTAAAAAGTTAAACTTGAATGTAACAGAATTTACTGCTGCACCAGCAGCAGCACCATAGCTGTCACGCCCACCAGTCACGTGATGTACACTAGGACCCGGAAGTGAAGCGCGTCACACGGTATATAAACAAGGAAGTGGAGGTACTCACTGCTCAGTCATTGATTCTAAATGCTCGAACCATCTACCAACTCCTACCTACAACCACGGTACCGTGAGTACTCCCAAACCCTTCTCTTCTTACCTTTGACTGTGTGTGTGAGTGAGAACGCGGACTCCCGGTGGGAGTCTCTACTCTTACGAGAGTGTTCTCATAACAAAGCATGTGGTTAACTACTCTCTCGTGTACACTCCGCGATTGGGTTTATCCACCACGCTACACTGGGCAAACAGTGTCGGGCCAGTTCGTGACAGAATGACTGAGCCCTCATCTGTAAACTCAGCGGAGTTCACTGCCCTATGTGACACCGTGACTCAGCAAGCAGCTGAGATCTGTGGGCTTCGGCGGGAGGTTGCTGACTTGCGCCGGGCTCTCCATGAGTCTGCTATGGGAGAGGTTGAACACCTCCAGCAGCAGCTGGACTGGGAGTGGGACTGGAGGTCCCTCGCCAACAGTCCCATCACCCACCGGGCCGAACCTCTCCACCTTACCATTCAAGAACACCAGGAGAACATCCAACTGTTAGTCATCACCCTCACCTCACCTCTCATTCTCTTCGGACACCCCTGGCTGCTTCTCCATGACCCTCTCATCTCCTGGACTAAGCTTAAGATCCTTCAATGGGGACCGACCTGTCAGGAGCTCTGTCTCCAGGCGACGGCTGGGACATGCTCTAGGAAGTCCGAGGCCCCCGACGTCGACACAGAGGCCATTCCCGTCCCGTACCGCGACCTGGCGGAGGTATTCAACAAAAGATGTGCCATCCAATTGCCACCTCATCGGCCACACGACCTGGGCATCAACCTCCTGCCAAGCACACTACCACCCCGCGGCCATCTCTACTCTCTTTCCGCGGGAGAGCAGAAAGCTATGGAGGAGTATGTGGCGGAGGACCTTCACCAAGGGGCCATCAGGCCCTCCTCCTCTCCCGCAGCCGTGGGGTTCTTCTTTGTGAAGAAGAAAGATGGCGGCCTCCATCCCTGCGTCGACTATCGGGGGCTCAACAAGATGACCATCAGGAACCGTCACCCACTTCCACTCACAAATACCACCCTGGACGCTCTGTCTGGTGCTCTCTCTGGTGCGTCCATCTTCACCAAACTGGACCTCAGAAGTGCCTATAACCTCATCCGCATCAGAGAGAGCGATGAGTGGAAGACGGCCTTCATCACCCTCACTGGACACTATGAGACCTTAGTTATGCAATAGTTCCGCTGTCTTCCAGAACTTAATCAATGACGTGCTGCGGGACATGCTAGGCCGTTGGGCATTTGCCTATCTGGATGACATCCTGATCTACTCCCGCACCACTGAGGAACACACCCAGCACGTGAGAGCTGTGCTCAAGAGGTTGCTGGCCAATCAGCTGTTCTGTAAGTTGGAGAAGTGCGCTTTCCACCAGTGCTCCACCACATTCTTGGGGTTTGTTATATCTCCTCAAGGGGTAGCCATGGATCCCCAGAAGCTGGATGCTGTGCGTTCTTGGCCTCTACCCAGGACGCTTAAGCAGCCTCAGCTCTTTCTGGGGTTTGCTAACTTCTATCATCGCTTTATCTGGGGCTACAGTTCAGTTGCGGCGCCTCTTACCTCTCTCACCAAGCCCACCAAGAACCACTTTAACCTCACCCTCGAAGCCATCCAAGCCTTTCACCACCTGTCACCTCTTCACCACAGCTCCCAACCTCCTTCACCCGGATCCCAACCAACCATTCATTGTGGAGGTGGACGCCTCCGATGTGGGCATAGGAGCCGTCCTCTCCCAGCGAGGTCCAGACCAGAAACTGCACCCGTGCAGTTTCTTCTCCAG
This sequence comes from Brycinus macrolepidotus, assembly GCA_037974445.1. NCBI lineage: Eukaryota > Metazoa > Chordata > Actinopteri > Characiformes > Alestidae > Brycinus > Brycinus macrolepidotus. The sequence continues at coordinate 2,355 of JBBPCZ010082779.1, read as the reverse complement.
AAAATTCAACCCTACTCTGCAGCACTACGGGGTCGGGGACCGTGAGCTGTTGACCATCAAGTGGGTTCCACTGGCTCCAGGGTGGCAGTGACCCATTTACAGTCTGGACGGACCAGCAGAACCTCCTCGCCATACAACAGGGAAAACAACTTAAACCCAGGCAGGAGCGGTGGGCCCTGCTCTTCGAACAGTTCAGTTTCCACCTTTCCTACTGCCCAGGGTCGAAGAACATCAAGGCAGATGCCCTTTCCTGTCAACATGAGGCTGAAGCGCCTGCCCTGCCATCTCACCTCATATTATCACCCCTACGCTGGGACTTGGAGGACTGCGTCCGTCAGGGGCAGACCTTGGAGCCCGCTTTGGCAGGTACCCTGCCTGGACGACTCTTTGTTCCTACCACGCTTTGACCGGAGACCCTCAAGTGGAGCCACTCCTCCCGGTGGGAGTCTCTACTCTTACGGGAACATTCTTATAACGAAGAGTGTGGTTTACCTACTCTCTCGTGTACACTCCGTGACTGGGTTTATCCACCATGCTACACTGGGCAAACAGTGTCAGGCCAGTTCATGACAATAGCAACCATTAGCAGCCACCTAGTGACAACCATAGTTACCACAGCAACCATGTAATCACATTTCGCATTTTCTTACAGAAATGGAATCTAGGCACATTTGTAGTTGCATGAAGGAAAAGGCCTTTTGCTTTCACATTGTCCAAATACTTTGCTGGCATTAAGGTGGTGTTTAATTGTACTTTTGAGAGTTTACTCAAAATGTTTTTTTTTTCTCCAATCATGATCCTTGGAGAAATTGTTGCTTCTCTAACCACCCTCAATGCAAGGAAAAAATAAACATGCGTCCTATTCTAGGCCAGGTCGTTATGGCTCTGGTTGTTTTAAACAGTGAGTTAGAGCATTTTCAGGCATGTACATACAGTATTTGTGTAGAAATTGCTTGATTATGGTCAGTTCATTTGTGCATTTTCCAATGTTGTGAATGACTAATTTGGCTGCTGTGTCGCCTCATTTTTATACCCCAGGGAATCATGGATGACTATTAGAATTACTATGGGTGACAATAAAAATACAATTTAACCCCTAGAACTCACAGTGTATTATTAAAATCTGATTTCAACAAATAATAACGATGTTAAACAGTCTAAAACCGGTGTTTGTTCTCCTACACACTCACTGTTTGCTGCTCTTTCTCTTAGCGAGCCCCCGCTTGGCTGCTCTCCGGACCCCTGTCCCTCTGCGGGTTTTCCTCACCCACTTGTGGGTGGAGACTATCCTGAAAGTTCTCCAGGGTTCAAAGATCTTATATTTTTTCTATTTCTTTCTAAGACCTAAAATAAAAGTAATTTGGGCATTTTTGTTCTTTATGGGCATTTGCATGTGACGCCATTTTTAAAACCCCAGTAGCGCTTATTATTACATGTTTTTTAAACATGTAAACATGTAATTCTATATGACGTAGGAACACTAAACAAAGCTCAGCATGACGTCTGACACTTTGAGCATCAACACAAGCAGGGGGAACTTCCATATATGGAGTTGTTTTGCTGTATAACAACAATATACTATTTGTTGCACTTCCGTCACGGATCCATGGTGCATGTGTTCTATGGGTTAAAGGTTAATTAAATGTTCAGCTAATAAACCACAAAAACATTTTGTTGACCGGTGTGGATCTGGTTGTGTATGTAAACTGTAAGTGATAAGTAATAGGACCATTATAGACAACATCATAATAATACATTAGCAATCTATTGAACAGTTCAAAGATGAGCCTGGCCTGGAAGTAAACAGTATGAAGTTTTTTACAGCTTAACATTATAGAAAATATACTAAATTATGCCTAAAAGTCCATCAGTGCTGTATTAGTACATGGAACTGGAATCAGTCTCTAGTGACCTTGGCTAGTACCTTTGCGTGTGAACTGGAAGCTTTAGATTAAACATTCCAATCAATCATTGTTTGGAAAGAGCTGCAGAAAAGTGGGTGACATTGGCCAGGTCAAACAGCACAACCATGGCAATACCCCGTCAGTGATTGCCCTACAGTACTGTGCAAAAGACACCTGCGTAAATAACATTTCACAACTGTTTAGATGAGCAGTGAGTGTCACATTGATATGACTTAATATTATTAAACAGAAAAGAATAAAAAAAACTAAAAACTTAAAAGAATAAATACAAATAACACTATATTGGAAATAGGGATTTTTTTGTACAGTAAATCAGTTTGTTCCTTGTGGAAGCTCAGTATTACTTGTAGTTCCCATCAGAAACCTGGTTTGACTCAGTCAGTCCTTCATTAAATTAAATCAGGAGCTGCTGATGGAATTTCACAAATCC
>JBBPCZ010082751.1:0-11584 GCA_037974445.1 Brycinus macrolepidotus | reverse complement strand
AGGACGAGAAGTGACGCTGCTTGATCAGTGCAGATAAGTAAGGAGGTGCAAGTCCATTCTTGGCCTTGAAGGCAAGTAAGTATACCATACCATACCATACCATACCACACCATACCATATCATATCATACTATACCATACCACACCATACCATATCATATCATACTATACCATACCATACCATACCATACCATACCATACCATATCATACTATACCATACCATACCACACCACAGGGACACATGCCATCCAACAGGTGGTAAAGCCATCAGAAATGCACAATGCAAGCATTCTATAAAAGATGGGTGGAGTCTGCTCCTGGGGGGGCCGAGTCTGCCCTAAAGGTTGTAAAAAGAGGTCACCAACCCCCACTTAGCTCTCTCTGCAGCATCTGCCTGTCAAAGTAGTGCTCCCAAGGCCAGCCACCATTCTTTGTTAGGATGACAGTCTGAAATTTAGATATTTGTAAAAATATCCAATCACGTGAGGTTGAACTTTTTACATCTGGGCATAGCACAGCGTAGCCTACCTGTAAGAGTTAAACCCTGTAAATGTGTTTTTGTCTTTGAAGAATCTGATTTATGTGTGCAGCAATAGATCCTTATTTTTGCATGTGATCTTTCCTTTTACTAACATCATAGTAATATCCCAGCACTCCTGCGAATTACTACATACATATTAAGCTATTAAGGCTGAATTCATTCTATAGTATGGTACGGTACCATACCATACTGTACCATACCATACCACACCATACCACACTGTATCATACCATACTGTGTCATTTCATAACGTACCATACTATACCATACCATATGGATCTGTTTCCTAACTGTGCGAAGAGCATCACAAGATAATCTGAAGCAGACGGTTATTGTGTCACACTGAAAAGAACTGAACTAAACTCATGACAGCCTCTCAAATCTCAAGTTTCCTCCCATGGAGAGTCCTAGGTCTGCGCTAGCGTTAATTACTGTGAGTGTACAGTAGCGATGTGTGGATGTGTGTCACAGTAACCTGATCTTTCAGGTAACGCCACACTCACTGACCACACGCCACGCGATCCATATGTAGGATGTCGTGTTTAGAGGGCTGACATACCTGAGAGCATTTGGCATGAATAGGGAATGATGATTTATAAGGTCACTAGGGTAGACGGTCACTCCACAGCTGTGCGCTCGGAGCAGCTACCCAGAACAGAACTGTGTTCATGATGAGAGAAACTTGATTTCTAACACTGTTACAGTTCATTTACTATGATGTTTAAAAAATATGCATCACTATTATTAAATAATCCTAAAAAGCCCTGATACTGTCAATATTTACCTTGATATTTCTTTATTAACTGTACATGAAAATGTACATTTCCTCATCAGACATGCGTTGCTGTAACTGTCCATATCCATATCCATAACCACCTGAACAGCCTCGCGGGAAATGACATGACTGCAGTGGGAATGTTGGTGATACTGTGGGACAGCTTTTTTACTGTAAAATAAAATGGTCTCAAATTAACTGCTAAAATGTTTGCAATGATTTGAGTGTTACACGTACATTGAAAGTCATCATATTTTTAAAGTTTATTTATTTATTAATGGCTGAACATTGGAAGTCAAAGTACAGGCAGATCAGTGACATTAAGGCCTATAAGATTGTTAAAAAGTGAGAAAAATCCTAATGGACACATGGTAAAAAGTGTCTAAGATGGTTTTAGAGTTAAAGTAAGGAAAAGTGGGGGAAAAGAGTCCAAATGTATGTATTTTTTTTTTAAATTTGACCAAAGGACATGAAAGTGCTTGAGGACCACCCATTTGTACTGCCTATATGTGAATGACTGAGGATGTTCAGTGTGATTAATACAGATAAACTCTTACCAAAGGGCATTTCTTTAACATATGTTTTGGTGATTAAAGCCACTGTGTGAGGTTTGCCTCGGCCTGCAGACCCACCTGTAGTGGCACCGGGCCTGTGGGCTGTGTCAGGGAGCCGAGGCCTGGGCTGTTTGTGAGGGTTTAGTTAGACACTAGCATGCACTCGGGCTCTCCCCGCAGAGAGGGATAATTACTTTAGCACTTGGGCTGCTTCACTGCTGCGTAGAGACATGACTGAACAAAAAAAAAGACAAAACCGATCTCAAAATGAACTAATTAAGAGCTCTGGATGATCTGTTTCCTGCAGCACACACACACACGAGCATGTCACTACCATGTCACTGCTGAGAATGATCCACCACCCCAGTGATACCTTCTCACTGGTGGTCCTGTGGTCCTGTGGAGAAACAGATGGACTACAGTGTGTAACTGTATCAGTAGAGCTGAAAAAGTAGACAATGAGTGAAGATACAAGGTAGGTGGAGCTCAGGAAGCGGCCAGCGATCATGAAAACCAGCTCTGAATTCAAAGGCCAAGTTGTTTTGTCCCTTTACACCTCACATTAGCCGTGGCCAGGAGCCACGTGTGACTCAGCATGTAAATTCAGTAATTAACCTCTACTCTGCACGGCCCCTTCACCCCTTCCGCTTGGATACAGCAGCCTGCAAGCAAACGTGAAGTGTCCCTGCCCTCCGATTAGCCAGTGTGACGTGATGTTGCCTCCTAAGGCAGTACGGATCTTTTCTATTAGCAGGGCCCAGTGCTGATATGTTTTTGCTGTGAGGCAAATCACCCCACTGCGGGGCAACAAGCGTGTCCACACTGTGGGGTCCTCTTTTTGTCGCTGGGAAAATGAAGTTTGGGAAGTTTCAGTCAAGCCACTTTTTGAAATGCTTCTTGTTTTTGTTCCCATCACTTTCTGAAATGGAAAGTCCTTTGTCCTTATCATGTCTTTGATTTGCTCAATTTTGACTCCACCACTTTCTGAAATGCCTCATTTTGTCCCCACCACTTTTTGTTAAGCTCGATTTTATCCTCAGCTCTTTTTGAAATGTTCAGTTTTGAACCCACCACTACTTAAAATGCTCACAATTTTGTCCACACAACTTTCTGAAATGCCTGATTTTGAAGCACCTAGAATCCTGCGTCAATTTTTCACAAAGAACTGTGCTGTAAAGTTTCAACAACAGAATGTGAGATGATTTAGCCACACCATGCTAATGAAGTCTAAGCTTTCATTACTTGTCATCTACAGCAGTTCTGGTGCTAAAACTAAAGAAGCAAACTTCAGACACTTAGCTGGTTGAATCTGGGGTAAGGGGATAAACTGTGCAAATAATCTCGTTGATAATGTGGGGGTGGAGGGAGAATGTTTTAGAATAAATTTAAATTATATAGGCCGCTCTTGTGGTGAACAGGTCATGTTCTACAGCAGGTTAGGGTGAACTTGCCAGGCAGAATGCAGTGGTGTTGCTGTATATTTTCTGTAAGGCGATAATGGCTGTAAAAGAACATGTGTTCAGCGTTTAGTCAGCACTGTATTGGGTTAAATGGTGGTTGCAGTGTGTTGTAATTGCTGCAGAGTTATTACCGCTCTCTCCTTTCAGGATAAAGGAAACTGGGGAGCACTGATCCGTTCTAAATATTGGTCAATCGATGGTGGTGGGTCGGTTGTTCGAACACAGAGACTTGCTCAGGATAGGAGAATGGCAGACCTTGATGTCTGAAGCTCAAACACACACACACACACACACACACACACACACACAGATCGTATGTCATTTGCCCTCTTTGGGCACATTGCTATAATTGTCGCTGTGTGTCTAATGGTCTGATGGAAAAAGCCATGAAAAGGGATCTGAGCCAGAGAGACTCAGGTCAGCCCTCTGACCAACAAGCTTCCTTAAAGATGTTCTACCAGCAATAACAGAGCCTCTCTCAGCCTTGGTTATAACCCAAAACCTTTTAACCTGGCAGTTATTAAACCTCTGATCATGAAACCAAATCTTGATCCAGGAGAGCAACCAATTTCCAGACCTATTTCTAATCCACCATCCAATCTGCCACATTTGGCGTCATCACAAACACTAAAACAGTCCCAGTAAAACGATCTTTTACTGTCCACTGATGAAGGTAATGTAACCTTGCTGGTTTTGCTTGACCATTCGACACCATAGACCACTCTGTTCTATTATACAGACTAGAAAACCTAGTTGGGGGCATAGAAGAAGCCCTACCCTGGTTTAGATCATACCTGACCACCAGTTTGTAAGTGTGAACAGGAAAATGTCAGTACATACCAAAGTTAAATATGGAGTACCACAAGGTTCTGTCCTAGGAAACATGGGATTACCTTCCACTGCTGCACACAACTGTATATATCAGCCAAGCCAGACGTTAAACTCAGTGTAATTAAGACTGAGGGTTGGATGTCACAAAACTTTCTCCCACTCAACTCCAAGGTCTTTCTTTTAGGTCCCCAAGCCACCAGATCTTGCTAGTTCCTCAGTAGGTCCTGTGACAACTGTAAAAATCTCAGCATCATCTTCAGCTTTTGTTGCCTCCAGACTTGATTACTGTAATGCCCTGCTGTCAGGACATTCCAATAAGAACCTAAGCAAACATCAGGTAGTCCAGAATGCGGCAGCTAAAGTCTCCACTAGAACCAGGACCACATAAGTCCGATATCAAGACCACACAGGCTTCCGATCAAATTCTGTATTGGTTACAAAAGTATACCATTGACAGTTAAAGCCCTGAATGGCCTCGTTCCTGAGCTCCTCAGTGAATCTCCTGTTACAACCCCCAGTGCTCACTTACATCTCAAGCTGCTGCTTGCTCCCCGAACATTGAGAGCCCCCCCAACTTTAGAATAAATAAAGGGAGCTAAGCTGGGAATTCATGGTGAATTAAAGTAAACTGACTTGACATCTGCTTACGTTACTGGGATACAGTCAGCGGTGTATCTAGAACTGACTGAAACCTGCTGACATTACTGATCTATAGTCAGTGACAAATCTACAACTGACTGAAACCTGATTATGCTGCAAAACCTGCTTTTGCTACAGCTCTACAGTCTGTGACGTATCCAGAACTGGCCGAAACCTGTTTATGCTATGGCTCTATTGTTAAGGATGTATCTAGAACCGACTGAAACCTGCTTACACTATGGCGCTACAGTCAGTGATGTATCTAAAACTTCTAGATGTTTTCTCCGTACAAAGTTGGTCCCACCCACTGTAAATCAGAACGTGATTTATTGATAAGTCCTGCCCTTATAAAAATAGCAAGGAAATGATCATGTTTCATGATTTGGATGTTTATCTGGAACTAATGCACATACCTTTCAAAGACCATGAAGGGCCCCTGAGCTGCTCTAAACATTGGCATTAATTTGTTAGCAAGCCTCATTCCAGGAACCTTTCAGTGGAGCTCGACTCGAATCTGCAGTCAGACTCTGAAGAAGCCTCAAAGGCCCTCCCTGCACTCGCTGAAGAAAGTTTTAAACCCCGTCACGGTATACCCCATAGCTCACATCCCTCTGATGTTGAAGGAGGGCTGATGTAACCGCCGCAAGTATACAACTTTAAAAGAATCTGCAATTCATATGGCTGTTCCTGTATAATGTAACACACAGCGTAGGCCGCCATAGGCACCTGCCTTGGGAAGAATATGTTCACAATGACAGTTATATTGCCTGTAAGACTTTATTAGCTACTGTTTCTAGTTACACGGTCGTCCTTCAGCACGAAGTACTATGCAAGGCCACTGATTTGCTCTTTTGGCCACCGGGGAAGCTGGGATTTGAGCCATTTTTTACAGATAGATTTATTGAGCTACGTGTTATGGTTCCTCTACACATTCTTTCAATTTCTTAACTCAGAATGGGGTCAGGCATGGTCACATATCTTAGCTCCATGTGCCAGAAGCCCATAATATCAGTTTCGCTGCCTGTAAAATTCTCAAAAGGACATCACGTTCTGCACATTTTCACATCCTGTTGATCTTGACCATTTTAAGCGAATGGTGTATTTTAAAGGTCTCGTGTTGCAGAAACTGTACCGGTGATAAATGTCTTACAGGCATGGGATCAGGAAGCAAAACAAGCTCTTTTCATAGCATTTCAGCCACTTCAAATCATCAAGAACTCAGAATAATGTAATGAATGAAGAAGCTGGGGCGAGATTAAACAAGGAATACTTTACTTGACTTTAGTAAAACTAGGCATGCTGGCAACACTATATTTGATGGTTCATTTTGTGAATAATGCGTTAAAGGAATAGTTTCTCAACAAATTCACACAGTTTTACTTACCCAGATGTGTAAGACATGTTTGGAGTCCATATTTTGCTTCTTTAGATGGAGCTATACAAAGCTAATGCTATAAACAAACACTAGAAGTCAACAGTCACCTGTCACCTGTTTCCTGTAAATATGTCCTCAAAGCTCTTCATGAAGGCTTTTGGCTACCTGCCGAAGTTTAGTTCATGTTTAAATCTCACAGTAAGTCATATTGTGTCCTAAACCACATCCATAATTCCGCTCCACCTTAGTGAAGAGCTGGATGTGGTTTGAGAGAAATTTTTGGTGATGTATTTTTTAATGAAGATAGTTTGGGTGACTATTGATTTCTAGTGCTTGTTAACATTAGCAGTTCTAAACCAAAAGAGCAAAATTTGTACTCTAAACACGTCTTATCTGATCAACTACGTCTGATTAAATTGTATAAATTTGAATTATTTGACCAAAAATCATTCCTAAGACATGACGTCCCAACGTGTATAAGTTTTGAAAAACCTTTTTTAGGCTGGCTGTTGTACTTTGCCTGCTGGAAAGCTATAAGAGATTTCAACAGTGTGCCCCTGTACATAATTACATTTTAAAAAGGTTACATTCAGAAGGAAAGTAGTCTAAAAATGAGTGTTTATTTGAAACTGGAACATTCTTGTGAGAGCGTTAGAAGCTATACACACTGGCTGTGGTTAGAGTACACATTCTCCCTTATCAGTGTGAAATAAACACATCCAGAACAGATTGCCCTACATACAGCAACAACCCTCAACTAGTCCCACTGCACACACCCCCCCACTGGGTCTCACTAATTCACACATTACTCCACATAATGACCAAATTCAATGGAAAATTGCTTTTTGTCTTCCTAATTAAGCTGATGAAAGACTATTGTGCCCTTTGGCCAAGCACCAAATGACTCAATGACTGTTTTATATTAGCAAAATATGCTGTGAGACCCTCGTCACTGTGAATAATTACATAGGCTCACATCCTTGTGGGACCAACATGGGGACAAGGCAGCACAAACAGAATTCCAAATGAATGATCATAGGGCTTGAATAGAGCCAAAACGTTGACCCTCTGGGGGTCACCAGGGGTGGACTGGGAACAGCTGCCGTCTACAGTAACCCTGGATTCACCCTCATATTCATTTAACATTAATGGGCAGTTGGAGTGATACCTACAGAGGTTTGTAAAGTCAGTGTTTGGCAAGAAACAGAATACTCCACCTGAAATGGCTGCAGGGACACTCTGAAGAAGTCAAGGCCCTTGGGAGGCCCCGAGAGAGATTAATCACAAACGCTGATTAATCACAAATCCATCCAGGATTTTCCTTGTTTTTGGATTTCATTCCATTCCTGGATGCAAAAGGTCCAAGCATTTTCATATTTAAGTTAATAATAAGTTTTGATCTAGTTTAACCTTTTGTATGCTGGGTTTGATTGGTCCAATCTACCTATTCAGGACATGGCAACACTATGGCTGACAAGATTTGGTGCTGTAGCCGAAGTGGCATCTGTATACTTTAGACTGTGAACATAGCTAACAGAGGCATCATTAGGATCTTGAAAAACTCAGGGCTATGGTTCCACTGGTCACCAGGGGAGGGGGTGTGAATATGACTGACAGATGATTATGATGAGATCTGGGGCTACTGGCTATTTTTGGTTATTATGATTCCTAACAGATTTGGGGCTGTATCCTCAGACGCCCAGGCCCAACAATGTCCTTACTACGCTTGTTTGTGGCCCTGTACGATTTAGCCAAAAATATTAAATACACTTCTGGCCCAATTTCAAGCTATACAACCATGTGTTAGAGTTGAGATATAGGAATTCTGAATACCTTTGTGTTTATATTTGAGAGAAAGACTCTTTTACCACATAATATGGTTTTAAACTTATTCCGTATGAAGCGATTAGCACATAGTTTACCACAGGATTGTACCACAATAAAGATAATAAAAATTGGTTCAGTCGCTACTAACGATATTTTTTACGTGAGAAATGTCCTACATCAGTTTGGAGACTATGAAAAAAGTTTAGTTTCTCTAGAGACGCCGAATATTCTCCACTATTAGCACAAATAAAACTAAAATGTTTATGAGGTTTACTTGTAAATAAAACTTAAACATTTATGAGGTTTAGTTATAAATAAAACTAAAAGGTTAGTTCGTTTATGAGGGGACGCAGCACTTTCCTGACTGGGTTGATGTAAATGTAAAATAACATGTTTATAAAAAGACAAAGAAGGTCTAAGGGGAATTTTGTTTTGATGTTTTACAGTCACTTATGTCTCAGGGTCCACACCAGACAGCAGGTGTGATGGAAAGGACAATGTTTTTATCCTTCCTTCCTTCTTGTCAGGATGGTACTGCTTCTTCACCCGTTTCCACTATTTTTCTCCTCAGAAATGAGACGTGGTGAGTTTCAGAGCTCTCCCTGGTGTATCACATCGCTGTGTGTGTGTGTGTCAGACAGAGATATAGTGAGAGTGTGAGAGTGTGTGTGTGTGTGTGAGGAGAGAGAGGGAGGGTGTAGTCAAGCTGTGCAGGTTTTTTGCTAATGCTAAGAGAGTTCCTGTCAGGATCACAGCGCGGGAAACTTACCCCCCAGCTCCCTCAGCCCGGTCACTCTGCCCGGGGAGGAACAGGCATGGGCAGCGGGCTTACGCCCCTTTCTCCCCTCAGACTGCTGGAGGAAGCCCCTCTGTGCGCTGTGTGAGGGAGAAGACAGCCCGAAGAGTGACCGAGTGACTGTTACTGTCAGACTCCGGGTGAGGGATGAACTCCTCGGCAGGAGCAGGGAACTACCGGAGGGGCTCGACCAAGGGGGACAAGGTGAGCAACTTTATTAACAACAAACTTTTCTCGCACCCGCCAGAGTTCATACACACGCAGCCACTGAGCTTATAAAGTCTAACAAGGTCCAAAATGTTCGGAATTTATCGACATGCGTCTCTAACGTCCCCCTCTGCTCTTAACGGCGTTAAGACGAACGAACCTCTTCGAGCCGATTCATATGAATCATTCGAAAGTTCGATTCGCTAGTGAATCAACCCTTGTAACTGAGTCTTGTAACTGAGTCAGACGAATCGATTCGCAAGCACGAATGAATCGACTGCATTGTTTGCAGTTAATTCTGTGATTATATTGTTTAGTATAATTTTCTTTTTCTCTTCCTCCTCCAAAATAATAAACACTGAATCGAGCGAATAAATCACTGAATCTGACGAATCGATTCGCAGGCACGAGTGAGTCGAATGTTTTGTTATTACAGTTTATTCTGTGATTATATAATATTTTCATATATATATATATATATACGTTCTGAAATGGACTGTGCATTTCAGTCTTACTTTGGTACTATTACTGTGTAATATATATTGTATTACATATTATTATATTACAACATTATGAAGGGCTGGGGCAATGTGAAAGATCCTCTTCTTTTTTCACCCTCCAAAATGAACATAAAACACTGAATCGAGCAATCAAGAGTAAATTGCATCAAATCTTCACTCACCACCTGTGAGTCAAGTGAACTGATCGAATCGATTCACCTGAAGGTCTTTTAAGCCACTGGGGTGGTCTTCTCCAACACACACTTCACAAAGAAACTCATAATACCTTTACAAAACTCATACGATCCATACCAGTTCAGAAAGTACACTTTATTCCCACAGTGGATGGTGACTACTCCAACAAACCAGTGCCTTGAGTCAGTTACCTGTTACAGTAACACACCTGACCATGTAACCAGTACACCAGTATACAAGTATCTTAATTTATACAGCTTTTTACAGCTAGAACAGACTTACAAAATAATATAAAAAGCAATAAAGCAAACATGGTGGAAAAATACATATAAAAACAGTAGCTGAACTTCACTAAACAAATTAGAACAAAGAATAGTAATAAACAAAAAAAGCTGAAATAAATAAATAAAAAACATAAGCAATAAGAACAAAGGGGGAAACGTTGCTGAAGCACTGTGAAAGGCAAAAGAATGTTTTTTTAAGAGACACCAGCGGGTGTGGTATTGAACAGGAGGCTAATCCACAGTCTGGGCCAAGTCCATACAATTTCAGCATTTTTTGCGATGCAGTCTGATGTAACGGCCCAAGAAAATGGTCTGCCTGCTGGATTGCATCACTCACCATTCAGTGACACCACCGTCCAACATCACTCTGTTACACACACTGTGACTAACAATCAAATAACATTCATATATTCACATGTTTATCCCTTCTGGCTGTTTTTATATCTATTTTTTCTTTTTATTTTAAAGCATTTTATGTTATTTCGTTAAATGTCATCTCTTAAATCAATGATAGCCTTGGTACTCATCCGCTTTGTTTACCTCACGCGCGGAAATTCCTCACTTAATAAAAAAAAAACTAATTCTGATCTCCAGAGCTGACTGTTCATTGACTGCAGGCCACAGCTCACTCTTTCCAGCCTTGAGGCACTTCTCCTGGAGAACAGCGTGAAAATCATCCCTCGCTGACTGAACTTTCGGTGACTGAACTTTGTTCGGGGTGGTTGAAGCAAATTCAAGATTCAAGAGAGAGGCTCAAGATTCCAGATTATTTATTGGTCACATACATAGTTATGCAAGTACAACATGTAGTGAAATGAACCCCTGAGTCAACCCAAAAAGACAATAAAGTTCTCAAATAATTTCAATTAAATAAAATTCGCAAAGGCTAAACGAAGGTAATAAAAATATACAGAAAAAAGCACATTCAGACTAAACAAATATTACAAATATTTCAGACGTATGCAAGATCTGTACAGTCTGCAAAATGTAACAGAATAGAATATCTGTGCTGCTCCACTCAGAATTTCGGAATTTCGGGTGGTCTCACCACTGGTCCAGGTCCGGTCTCATAGATCCTGTTTACCCTGTTCACAATTGGACGGTAATAAATAGAAGTGTGAAAGACCACCGAGACACACCTTGATCCCATCACTCAAACCGCTGGCCGAAGTGGTCTAGGACACGTGACCACATATCTGTGATATACGGTGTAAACACTAATCTGTCACAGAACTATACGTCATTCAAAAAGTTATTTTCTGATTGGCCACCCTTTATTGCAGCTCAATCCAAAGGCAGAATGGAGCTGAAACACTCCTTAGAACTTCAGCACAAATGGGCGTGGCTAAACTACTGTAGACTGAATAAGGAGATACAGTACTGTGCTAAAGTCTTCGGCACCTCTGCAAATTGTTTAAAACCATTTTTCTAAGTCTTTCTGCCAGCAAAGTTAACATTAGAATAAATGCAAACAAACAAGAAATCAGTAAAAAGTATCCAGATTTGTTTTGTTTGTGTAAAAGAGTAGTTGATATTGTGTGAGCTGGTGAGGAGAACACAGGTTCGGTTCCAGATTTCTCCTCGGTTCCTCCAGCCGTTG
>JBBPCZ010082740.1:0-11584 GCA_037974445.1 Brycinus macrolepidotus | reverse complement strand
TGCTCTGATTGAATATTGAATTGCCAATTGCAAAATGAATTGCCATTTGAATTTTTGTGCTTATAATCTTCCATACTCATATAGTACCCAGTACAAGAACACAGGTTTGATTCCAGATTTCTCCTCGATCCTGGATTTTTGAAATTCCATCAGCAGATCCTGATTTAATCTAATGAAGTATCAATTGAGCTGAACCTGGTATTTGATGTGTTTAATGAGAATTATACTGAGCTTCCATGAGGAGGTCTGGGAGGGATTGAGTAAACACGTAAAATAAGTAGCATAATAAGTAGACACATAATATCACTGTTTATTGTATTAATATTATTTATATTAATATTATTTGTATATATTCTAATAGTAGCTTTTAAAAACATATTGCTCAGCTAAATGAATTTTAAAAATAATTTTCTGTGACTTCTGCATTCTACTACACACACACACACACACACACACACACACACACATATATACATATATATATATATATATATATATATATATATATTAGAATGCAAAAGTCATAGAAAACTATTTTTAAAACTCATTTAGCTGAGCAGTATATGTTTTTAAAAGGCATACAAACACACGTTTTTGTGTCTAGGATAAAACTGCGTCTCTGTCTCTCTCTCTCTCTTCTCTCCAGGGAGTGTGAGGCTGTCCTTGTGTGTGTGTGTGTGTGTGTGTGACAGGGTTGTGGTGTGTTTGGACTGAGTCAGTGTGGCCTGGAAGTCCACAAGAGGATCGGAGACGACCATTGGCTTCAGACACACACACTACATGGTCCTCTGCTCTTCTGAAGCTGTGAATCATGTCCAGAGGGACTCGACACACTCCTGCAAGTGTCCACATTCACAAACACACGCACACACACACACACACACACACACACACACACACACACTCACTCTAGCAGCATCAGGGAGGCGAGGCAGTGAGTGACCGCAGCGGTGGCAGCGAGTGCCCGGAGGAGACTGTTGAGATTTATTGCCTTTCATGCTGGAATAAACGGCCGCCGTCTTCCTCATGCAAATACCTGCCACGCTAAATCACCCACGGCCACGGCGACGCACGCGGCCTCCTCACTAATCCCCACAGCGCCCAGTCAATCACTTCACGTGGTGCATTTACCTGCTCCACATGTTCTGCGTGATTCAGGGGGCCACGCGACGGCAGGCAAGGAAAAGGATTTCACAAACGGGGTCGTGACAAACCGCACAAACAACAGCTCCGCTCAGCCAGGCCTCTAAATCCTCCTCACCAGCTGGTACTGCCACACAGGGCACAAACACTGCCCTTCTGTGTGTGTGCATGTGTGTGTGTGTGTGTGTGTGTGTGTGTGCTTGTTTTCATACATTGTCAGAATGAAAATGCCTTTACTTTCAGAAAAATCAGAGTAAAATATGACACAGCAGGATTATTTCTGATGATTTTTTGTGTATATAATACATATATTACATACATTCTTAATAACATTATAATTCTTAATAACTATTTATTTAGCACATTTTATGCATTTTAAGCAAAAAACAGCAGACAGAGAAGAAGAAACAAATGATAGTTTAATAAAAACAACAAATACAGCAGTGACAAATAGAAAAGGAAATAATAACAAAGAAACAGTAACATGAAAAACATGCAAAGAGCAGTTTTAATAACACAAAGAGTGAAGACCAGATCCAGCAGAAAATGTTCTTGATGAACTGATTATACACTAATGGGCAGGACGAATGTGTGTAGCGACGGGACGGCGGCTCCAGATGCAAACCATCAACCTGAGAGGGGTGTCTCACAGGTGAGGCAGGTGAGGCAGGTCAGGGGAGGTAACGAGCCGTCGCCGGGCTGAAAGGGGACTTAATTACCTCTGGAATTCTTCCCCTCTCTGAGAGACGGAGCGAGAAGAGTAGGAGAAAATGAGCCCTACAGAGACAAGCAGTCCAGGATGAGTCAGAGACGGAGGAGAATTCGGCCTAATTATATTTTACAGGGTGGCCGAGCAGACCGGGGCCTGGTTAGCACCGTGCCAGCAGAACCTCCGCCACATTAACAAGCGCTGCCCCGGCTGGGACAAGCGATAATTATCACCGCCGTGCCCTCCGAGAGTGACAAGGACTATCTGCACTCAAGGGCGCGTCTCTAATGCGGCAGAGAGGAAGGAGCTAGCCCGCTAATTATCACGCTGAGGAACCAAGGACAGCTCCTGCCACTGTTACAGCGCCAGAACCATCAGCCTGGATGAAAAACTGCGGTCTCAGATAGAGAACGCTCTTAAAACCAACACAAATCAGGTTCACACACTTTCACCCCTGCAATCACTCAGGCAAGACAAGGCTAACAATTAATAAATGCTAACAGTCCTCACTAGACTCGGTTATGTGGTTTCTGACACTGTCGCTGGCTTTTGGCTCATTGACATACATTGAGTGGTACACACTGAGATTTTCCACATTTGCGTGTTAATATTCTTTCAGTATTCTTTGCTAACAAATATATTTACAGTTAGTTCACCATTTGAGTTCCTTTATCACTACTGACCTACAAAAAGCCACTTAATATAATTATAATGTGGATCACCAGACAAGTGTTAGATATTTAATGAGCTATTAAGTGATGAAACAGTTAATGAGTGCATATAAAGTTAAAGGACAGTCTGGAATTTGACTCTGCATCACCACACAACCAGTTAATAGGAGTCAGACATGCACTGTTACAGATTCTTTCATCTTATAAAGGAAACTGGTTTTATTTGACATATTTTCATTTATAATTGTTCACTCAACAACTTTCCAGTGTTCAACAAGAATAAAAATCTGCAGTTTCTGAAATAAGTGCAAGTTGTATATATATACACTGCATTGTACATTGTCTTATAGCATTTTTTTCTTGCTCTCCCTTTCTTGGTGTCTTTGCACTCTGTGTAGTCCTGTCCCGCCTGCACTCTGTTGCATTGTGCTCCTGGAACAACATTTTGGTCCTGGAGGAACATTGTGATCCTCAAGGAATGTTGTGGACCTGGAGGAGCATTGTAGTTCTGGAGGAACATTTTGGTCCTGGAGGAACACTGTGGTCCTGCAGGAATGTTGTGGTCCTGGAGGAACTTTGTGGTCCTGGATGAACGCTGGGGTTCTGGAGGAACATTGTGGTTCTGGACAAGCATTGTGGTCCGGGACAAGTACCATGGTCCTGGAGAAGTACTGTGATTCTGGAGAAACGTTGTGGTCCTGGAGGAATGTTGTGGACCTGGAAGAGCGTTGTAGTTCTGGAGGAACATTATGGCCCTGGTGTAATGTTGTGGTCCTGGAGGAACACTGTGGTCTTGAAGGAACATTGTAGTCCTGGAGGAATGTTGTGGTCATGGAGGGATGTTGTGGTCCTGGAGGAACATTGTGGTCATGGAGAAGCATTGTGATCCTGGTGGAACATGGTGGCCCTGGAGGAACACTTTGATCCTGGAGGAATGTTGTAGTCCTGGCAGAACATTGTGGTCCTGGAGGAAGATTGTGGTCCTGGAGGAAGATTGTGGTCCTGGAGGAATGTTGTGGTCCTGGAGGAAGATTGTGGTCTTGGATGAATGTTGTGGTCCTGAAGAAACACTTAGGTCTTGGAGGAATGTTGTGGTCCTGGAGGAACATTCTGTTCCTGGTGGAATGTTGTGGTCCTGGAGAAATGCTGTGGTCCTGGATGGACGCTGTGGTCCTGGATAAACTCTGTGGTCCTGGAGGACGGCTGTGGTTCTAAAGGAACATATATATATATTCTGGGTTCAGCTCTGGATCCCATGGTTTGTGGTGATTTAGGCCTCACAGCATGATGCTTATTATCATTGTAGCTCCAGTGTTAAACCTGAAGAAGTGAACTTCAGACACCCTACAAGTCCAGACTGGTCTACTCCATATCAGGGAAAAATAAATAATGTGTAAATTAGTTTTTTTGACTGAACTGCCACTTTAAAGGGCACAACGGAGGCCGCTTGTAAACTCAGATGTTCTGCAAACGCTTCTATTTCTGGACAGTTGTTCGTGGCGTATTTGGCGAGGCAGCAGCAGTTTGATAAATGCCTGACGGTGCTCTCATGCATCTCTAAAATGATCTTAACCTTGGAGGGGAAAAAGACGATAGTCGCAGTGTGACAGAGTCTCCTGGTAAGTGTTTCTATTTTCATCTCTCTCTCTCTTTCTCTCTGTCTCTCTCTCCCTCCAGCTCCTCTTTCCCTCCATCAACCAACACCAGACCCCCCCCCCAGCTCGAAGATGAGGAGGAACCAGCACGGTTGTTGTGGTAACCTAGCAATAAGCAAAAGGAGGAGGAGGAGGATGAGCAGATGGAGGAGAAATGAGTATTAAAACAGAGTTAGTGGTCGGTGACTTCATCACTTCTGTTTACTCTGAGCCTTTTCCAATCTCAGAAAAAAAAACTAAACAAATAAGACCTTATTGACTCCCCTGTACCCTCCACTGAGCACCGGCGCACAGCCCAAGGGTGATTATTGTCGTTTACAGTATTTAGATGTAATTACACTCTTACATGATCAATTATGTAATTAGTCGGTTTACTTACAGGTTCAAGTCTTCACAATACAGAACTATGCAAACACAACAACAACAACTTTTCAATCATTTACATTTTATATTTACAGTATTGTCTTGAGCCACCCCTCATTTCTTTATATTTGGAATCATCTTGTTAGTGCAAAAAGTTTATGCCAGTGAAACTGTCTTATCTTTGTCATATTGAGTAGATTAATTGAAAGAAATGAAAACCAATGTTTTACTGTGACAGGCTGCAAAGTATCTAAAGATACAAGGAACCTAGATAAAGGAATTCCAACCACTCAGCATTCAGGACCACCAGTATACTGATCACCGCCTGATCATCTGGTATCATCTGCACCTGTTTATTCACTGGTTCAGGACTTAAGTTAGATGGTCTTTGTTCTGCTTGAATGATTTATACGTAGGTCACTGTGTGTGTCTTAACAAAAAAAAACATTCCCCTGAAACTGGTCAGGTTCAGGGACTGGACTGAAAATGAGAGTCTTTGAAAGTCCTTCAGGAAGCCTGGAGAACTGTTCCTCAAGACCACATTAAAATGCAAGAAAGTCTGGATCTCTGGAAGCAAAATATGATGAAATGAGGAGAGGCTCGAGACTTTTGCACAGTACTGTAAATGAGGGGTGGTTCCTTTTGCCATATGAGAGCTGGGATGGGCTCCAGCATCCCCACCACCCTGGTTAAGCAGAATTAGCTAAAATGATAGACGGATGGAGTGAAAGGGGCACCTGGACACAAACAAGAAAACCAAAGCACTACAAGTTAACACACATGACACGTTTAAGACACGCCAGGAACAAGAGGAGACAAAGGCTGTAATCCAGACTGTCTGGAGCTCCAATAAAAAATAATGAAGGTGCTGTTTGGTTGGAAAGCCAAAAAAGTGAAGACCTTTATTACCTACATAAAAAAACAAAGAACAAATAGGCCTCATGGGCATAGAGGCTACAACTCCAGCCAAAGAGCAACAAGATCTTTTTCAGATAAAGGAGAGTTAGAGACAGCCTACCAAACACCAGCTGTGCCTGAAAATAGTAAAAGGAAAGCAAAAATCTATGTAAATTCAATTAAGATTGAATTCTAAGTCATTACAGCAATTTATGGATGTTGAGACCCTTTCTACGTTTACGTTTACGTTTACGTTTACGGCATTTAGCAGACGCTTTCTATTGGTTGGGTTATCATATGAATATTAGCACAGTGTAAACAATCGCTAGTCTTTACAAATTGTTTAAAAAAAAAAAACAATAAGGTTTTGCTCCAATAGTTAGAATACAGGCTTGTTTTGACAGCAATAACTAGTTTGGTAGCAAACTGGTGGACTGGTCTAGCTCCTAGGTAGGGCTGGGTATCATTTGAATTTGAATTCTGGTTCCAGTTCCGGTTCTGCTTATCGATATCAGTTCTTATCAATCACCCATTTTGATTCCATAAAGGTAAACAAAGGCAAATAATAGATTAGATTAATAAATATTAAGTAAATATTAATATGTTGATGCATTCACTTTAAACAGGTCCTGGCAGACATAAAGTGTTTAGGAACTGATAAGAAGAATAAAAATTTGGAAAACAAAAACAACATTGGGTACCCGGTACTGGATATTTTCTTACTAGTTCTAATTTGGAACCTACTTTCGGTTCCTAACCCTAATCCTGGGCAGCTGGTGGGGCAGCAGGTACATGCTGGGGAAACTGGTCATTTAGGGGATCTTGAGGCTAGCAGGTCAAGGGATTTGGAGGCTGGTAGCAGGTTTGGTGCAAGGGCATTGGTTTGATCTTGACATTGATGGGGGCACAAAAGTGGTAACTTTACTCTGGTCATAGTGCAGTTACTAACATCTTTCATAAATTAACATCAAAGTACATGTACATAGTACATATGGGGGAAGGGGTACTGGTACTCTCATCCACATAACCAATAACCAAGTACCATAATCACAGAACACAAAAATTCTTCATTTTACTTTGTCAATTGACTGGAACCTTTTCAAACCAACGATCTATAAATCTGTATTTCCGTCTAAACCTGAAATATGCTGTTAACTATATCCACATATCATAAATACAAGGACGGGGTATCGCAATACTTTTTGAGTATTGGTTTACCGTGCAACACTAGTCTCTCACTGAATCAACACCAAATGCAATATGTTCTGTATTTTTGAGCACAGAATTGTTAGTATAAACTCATCATCTTTCTCTCCTACATCCATACTAATTCTGCACTGAACTCTGGTGCTTCTTAAAGCCAGATAGAACTTCAGCCAATCACATGTTAGCAAGAAATCAGGAAGGCGGGACTCGCAGTAGAGAAACAGAATTTTTAACTATTTGTGTTCTAAACAGTGATGGAATACAATGGTTTTATTTGATTTTTTTTTGTTTAAAATTATTGCTAGGGGCTATTCAGTAGTCACTGGATGTTGGTAGGGACATGTCGCTACCGTCTCTACACAATTCTACACCCTCGATCAGGAGATCGAGTGGTGCTGTTGACATGGGTGGCTCTGGAATGTTATCACTGTTCACCTGGTGGCTCTGAGGTGCTCTCCAGAACATCGGGTGGTGTTGTCAAAACAAGAAGATCCTTGGGATGGTCAAGGAGAGAGCCCAGACCAGCTCTGGATACTGGGGGTGCTTGGCCACCACAAAAGTTCACCTCAGAAGGTCACTGAGCAGCTTGGGGAGCCCTAACAGGATCAGGAGTCTCTGGTGTATTGTGCGCCCAGACTTATTTTGGCAATAGAAACAAAATAAATAAATAAATGAAAGCTGACACTAAACAATTTTACTGAACTGAAGCCCAAGACTAGTGCTTGTGGCCTGCAGGTCTATGCCGTGGACACGTGACTACAGTAAAGGACACAGTTCATGCTACACTTAATTTATTTCATGCCAAACACCCACTGGATTGCAGCTCTAGTTAATGATGTGGAACGCCATATTTCTCTTTAAGGGAAAGCATGCGTGCAATTTATGAGCTTAGTAAGTCCATGCAAGCTTCCATATGGCTCTCAGATACAATCAGTGGTGTTGGTGTTTACAGTGATGGGCTGTTTTAGGCACGTTTTGGCAGGTTAAAGACATTTAAAGAGATAGCAGGACATTTTCATATTGGGAATGTGCTCCGAATTAATGTTTTTAAGACTGTACAAAGACTTTTCAAAGGGATATACCCACAGGGATCCAAATTTACTCAGTTATATGAATGCCAGAAAAACAGCTATAAAGACTTTACATGTATTTAGTCTAATCTTCAGCATGCAATCTATTTTATATCTTGTCAAGCAACTGTGTGTAAATATTCCACCTAAAAGGAACACATTATATTATAACAATATAATAATGTTATAATTATTTCACTGATTTCTGTAATGTTGGAGAAGGGAGGAACAGGACACGAGAACCAAACTAGGGTTAATCGGACCGGGCACTGGACATGGGAAACAGAAGACTAGACAGATGGCTGGACCAGAGACTGGACAGACAGCTGGACTGAAGACTGGACAGAAGGCTGGAAAAGAAATTTGACAGATGACTGGGCATGGACTCACTACTGGACATGAGACAGGACCATTGACAAACAGGTGACTCAGTAGAAAACTGGCAACTATGGGGTGTTCCCCAAAGCACCAAGTGGCACTGTCTACATGGGGATCTCTGTGGTGTTCTCTGGAACACCAGGCAGTGTTGTTGATCGAAGAGGAAGAGGGCCTAGATCTGGAATGGATGCCGGGGTTGCCTGGCGAGTGGTGGAGCTTGGCTGAGCAGAGCATTGAGCGGTTTGGGGAGCCCTAATTGGATCAGGAGGCTCAGGAGCCATCATTGGATCAAAGTGGGACTGGATCAGGAGACTAAGGAACCAACACTGGATCAAGCTGGCACTGGAACAAGAGATTGAGGAACCAACACTGGATCAAGTTGAGATTGGAACAAGAGGCTGAGGGACCCAACACTAGATCAAGTTGGGACTGAATCAGGAGGCTAAGGAACCAACAATGGATAAAGGTGGCACTGGTTCAGAAGGCTAAGGAACCGACACTGGATCAAGCTAGCACTCAGTCAGGATCCCTATGAGCCAATACGGAAGCATGGCACTCAGGAGGTGAAGCTAGAGCATGAGACTTGGGTGCCTCAGTGACAGGCAGGGGAACTGGACAAACCACCTCTATGGAACTCTTTCTACCATGTCATCTTTGACTACGTGGAGGATTGCTCCCTTCACTGGCCTTATCCTCAGCTAATTCAGCCTATAGGAGAGCTTGGTTTTCAGAATTCAGGTACACTGAGAGTCAGTAGAGGTAGTTTTGGTTGGAGTCAGTGTGAGGAGGAACAGTTAGAGTCAGTAGTGCTGTTTTTTGTTAAAGTCTGTGTGAGGAGTAGTTTGAGAGTCTCTAGTCCACAGCAACAGGAACAACAATCTCCATCAGAGCTTTAAGCATCAGTTGTCCTTGGATGGGGGAGGAGTACATGATCAGCCCAAAGCAGCCAAACCTCCTCCGAATCCTGGCCAAAGTCTCTCAAGCTTACCAGCTGCAATGGTGTCACCACAGCCTAAAAAAAATAGGTTGGAACTGGAGTAGCAATTCATAGCCTTCATTCCCCTCACTTAGCTATTGTTGCTTAGCTATGGGCAATATGTCTAATTTTTGCTACACTATTACTGTTTTGTCATACCTAATATATATCCAGTGTCCATATATACCATATATATAAAGTTCCACTATGTATATATACACATACATATATAGGTTTATATAGACACATATATTAACATACACATACAAATGTCTATTGATATTTTTTGTATTAGTTGTAAAGTGTACGTTTTTATTTTATCTTGTGTTGTATAGCTTTTAATCTATTGTTTTGCCACTTTCTGCCGCTCTTACCTTTGTTCTGTCCACTTTGTAGCAAAACAAATTTCCCACTTGTGGGACTAATAAAGGTTTATCTTATCTTATCTTATCTTATCTTATCTTATCTTATCTCATCTTGAGCTTTTCTAATAAACATGTTTTATACTTGACAAAAACTCACTACGCACCTGATCCTCTGTCATACCTGAAGAGGCATTTGAGGCAAGATGTAAGTGTTTTGTGGACAAATGAATCAAATGAAATGACATCTTGTCCCTTATACATGAGACAAGACTAGAAACACCAGGGACACAAAGGCTAACAAACTGCAGACATACTAATATAGATTCAGGGCCAGGACAACAACAAAAGCACATGGTCACAAGCACATAAGCACATGGGAACATAGACAACAGGGGGCAGATGGAGACAAGAACCATGCAGGGCAGGTGTTACATTTGATGAAGAAGTATAAGATTACTTTGCTTATTATGCTGGTGGGATGGTAACAGAGGTCAGTCAGAACATGGGAATCAAATGATCAGGCTGGTGATCAGTATACTGGTGGTGCTGAATGGTCAGTGGTTGGAACACCTTTATCTAGGCACTTAGTATTTTTAGGCATTTTGCACCCTGTTGCAGTAAAATATTTCTTATAATATAGTGAGGAGGCATTCTGGGCTGGCCCAGTTCTGAATCCCTTGGTTTGTGGTGATTTAGGCCTCATAGCATGATGTTATTTATCCTTGCAGTGTTGAACCTAAAGAAGAGAACCTAAGACACCCCACAAGTCAAGGCTGCCCTACTCCATTTGGGGAAGAAAATGTAAATTATTTGACAGGTAAGATTTTAAATATTTTTGTACTAACAAGGTGATTCAAGCAAAATATAAAGACATAGGGTGTGGCTAAAGACTTTTGCACAGTGCTGCAGGTCATAGCAGCAGTCCCATTGTGAGGTAGTCATAGTTTTTTCCTGGGCTGCTTGTGGTGACAAGACCGCGATGATGGTCGTTTCTGAACCACTGTGCACCACTGTTTTGAAGCCACATTTCTTTCTGTCATCTATCATATGGGATGTCCCAACTTTGGACAGTGTTTACCCACCATACGGCTCTTTAAACCATGCAGACAGTCTGTATGGAAGAGCTGGAAGTCTGAGTGGCATTTTTAAAGCCACACTTTGGTGACAGAACCTAAAAAAGAAGAAACGCTGGTAAAGCATTAGCAGAGCACTGATTTTCCACTGAACTATCGCTTTAAAACTCACCCATTAAAACTGGAAGCCTGAGCTGAAATGGGATGATTTTCACCGCCATGATCATGATGTGGATATTAGATAAGAATGAGAGAACCCTGCGGCGCTGAGCACTTGCATGGGCTCTCAAACTGCTTCTGAGCTCCACGGTTCTGTTCCACCAAGTCCCACAGCCGGAGCGCACGCAGTCAGCCGTTTATTTTTATTGCCCAGCTCAGCTCCTTCTTGCAATTTGTGCTTGTATGTGTGTGTGTGTGTGCATGGATGATCCTGCTAAAATAGATAGCATTTAACATTTTATTCTCTTTATTTATAATTTTATTGCACAGATACACTTTTACAAATCTAGATAAAGCTGAAGTCCAGAATAAACAAGATTTTATTGGCGAAACACGATTGGCTTCATAATTTAGTCTAAGACTAGGCTTTGTATAAAAATTAGACTGGGTTTTTTCCACATTTTTTTTTGCATTTGGTTTGTTTCCAATCTTTACATTTTGTAAATACTTCTTTAATTATTTACTTAACTTTACTATGTGCATTTATTTGCTCTATCAATACATTTCTATTAAAGCTTTAGTGAATAAATGTGTTATGTTTGTTTCTTTGTTTCGTGTCTTGTTTCTTCACTAAATCACCATACATGGACACTTTCGTAAACCTAGATGAAACCGAAGTCTTGGCCTAGGCTTGGTCTAAAGATTAGGCTGAATATAATGACATTTTTAGCCTTTAATTTGTTTGTCAGGTTTTTTTTACTACTTTTTTCCCTCTGTATTTGTTTTTTTCAATCTTTCTGTATTCCTTAATACTTATTACAGTACTTTGTACTTTGTATGTATGTGTGTGTGTGTGTGTGTGTGTGTGTGTGTGTGTGTGTGTGTGTGTGTGTTTGTGTGTGTGTGTGTGTATGTACGG
>JBBPCZ010082659.1:0-11586 GCA_037974445.1 Brycinus macrolepidotus | reverse complement strand
TTCCTCGCCTCTGTCACCTTTGGCTTACTCACTAGGGGCTCGGACCTGGACTCTGTAAAGCTGCTTTGTGACAACTTAATTGTAAAAAGCGCTATATAAATAAAATTGAATTGAATTTAATTGAAATACTATATATAAGTAACACAGTTGAATGAAATCTACCGACACAAATGGTAGTTTGGAGTATGTTATTGCACTTAGGAGAAAAGTAATAATATAAAGTAATAAAAAGTAATATTGACATAAGTACTGATATTGGACATGAAGACTCTTGCACATAAGATATTGCACATAATGAAGTGATTCAGCACCCATTTAGAAAACGTTACATGATATTGCACATGGTAAGACAGCTGCACGTAAGATATTGCACATAATGATAAAGTTTAATGCCCGATAAGAATATTGCACAATATTGCACATGGCAGACTGTTGCACATCACAGCAAAAATAATGCACATAGTCCTACACATGACAGATATTTAAACCTGGTAAGAAATTACACAACAGGAAGCACAGAGTCTGATGGCGGTGGGAAGGAAGGATTTCCTGTGGCATTCTTTTCCAGTGGAGCACTTTAAGGTGCTGCGTCTGTGGCAGCTTAAAGTACTTCTCAGTTCTGCCACCACACTGTGAAGTGGGTGATCAGCATTGTCCATGATGGACTGAAGTCTAGACAGTGTTCTCCTCTCAGCCACATTTTCCACGCTGCCCAGTTCCTCACCCACCACTGAACCAGCTTTATTGATAAGTTTGTTGAGTCTCTTTGTGTCTGCCACTTTCATGCTGCCACCCCAGCACACCACAGCATAGAAAATGGCACTGGCCACTACACACTCGTAGAACATGGTTTTGCAGACTCTGCATGATTGGAGTCTACGTAGGAAGTACAGCCTACTTTGACCCCTCTTTATGTGGCCAGATAGTTCTTAGACCAGTCCGGATTGTTGTCAATGTGTACACCACGTATTTGTAGTCCTGAACAATCTCCACATACACCCCCCTAATGGACAGGGGAGTGACAGGAGATCTCAAGTCTCAGGTTCTCAAGTCCACCACCAGTTCTTTAGTCTTGTTGATGTTGAGCTTCAGCTGGTTCAGCTCACACCAGTCCGCAAAACTGTCCACAGCCATCCTGCATTCCAAGTCGTCCCCTCTCCTGATACATCCAAATATTGCTGAGTCATCTGAGAATTTCTGCAGATCTGTGTTGTACTGGATGTCAGATGTGTACAGGATGAAGAGGAATGGTGAGAGAACTGTAGCTGGCTTGTCAAGATGGCTGTAGGCACGGTGTAGCAGGTAGATGATGGCATCATCTACTCCAATCTTGGCCTGGTAGGCGAACTAAAGGGGATCTTGCGCTGGCCTAACCAGGGGGCAGAGGGTGTCCAGGACCAGTCTCTCAAAGACCTTCATGCTGTGTGAGATGAGTGCAACTGGCCTGTAGTCCGATGGGGCACTGGGTTATGCCCTCTTTGGTACAGGAACCAGACACAATGTTTTCCACAGCACAGGTACTTTCTCGGTACTGAGGCTCAAGTTGAAAATCCTCAGCAGTACTACAAACAGCTGAGAGGCGCACAACTTGAGTACTTGTGGGCTTGAAGCCAGTGATGTTCTTAATGCCCCTCCACACATACCTGTTGTAGCCCTTGTTCCAACTTTCTCCTGTAGCTGTTCTCATTTTACCTCACAGACAGCACCTCTGTGCCTCCTTGTCAGAGGCATCCTTGTCACCTGACCTGAATGCTTCCTTCTTCTCATTCAGGAGGGCTTTGATGTTTTTGGTGACCCATGGCTTGTTGTTGGGGAAGCAGCGTATGGATTTCACTGGTACAGTGCTATCCACACAGAAGCTGATGTACTCAGTGACACAGTCTGTGAGGTTATCAATGTCCTCTCCATGTGGCTCATACAGAGCCTCCCAGTCCGTAGTCTCCAGACAGTCCTCCAGGGCTGCAATGGCCTCCTTTGACCACTCCCTCACTGTCCTGATAGTGACTTGCTGCCTCAGTTTAAAACATGTACATGTTTAAAGAATCTAAGGTTTACATGCACATTGATAGATTTATCTTTGCATGTGACTTCCTCCTTTTACTAACACCATAGTAATGGCTCAGCACTTCTGAGAGTTATTTCATTTTTACTTTGATTTCCATATTACTTGAATTACTTTGATTTACTTCATATTTATAAAGCTAAGCACCATTAGTTTTATCATAAGGCTGAATTTATTCTCAGTTTAAAATGCATGTTTTAAATTCAGTCAGTAGGTACAAACTAGATAAAAGCTCTGTTGATCTCATTTACATTTATCATGTGTCATGTTGAGAAAATGATGGCATTTTTTCTTTGTCTCCAGAAAACATTCTATGCATTTCTTCTGTACTTACGCATTTTACCTTTCAAACTCACACAATTTTTCCCTCCCTGTTTCACAGGAACAGAAAACTCCATACAGACACGCACACAAGCTTATACAATCAAACGCACAAGCGTAGGCAGGGTATGCTCAGTCACTCCTACACTCACTCAATCACTTAAACCTCAATCTGTAAATACACTGATGCTTGTCTGATTGCTTTGTGTTTTATAAATAGACTGTGTTAATAAATGTTTCATTTTTTTTTCACCAAGTTGTCTTGATTTCACTCTAATACTGGTTGATGCCAAAATCTATATCAAAAGAATTCCAACCTTCAGAACTCAAATTGTTAATATTACCTTCTTTAGTTAGACATTAAAGATTGTAATATTGAAGATTTGATTAATTTGATTATACCAGTGAGATTGATTGACACTGATTAAGTTATGAGAGCAGACGCCACACACCCCTATTATTAACACTTGAATAAGCCCGCTTGGCAAGAATAACAGCAGCGAGCCACTTTCTGTAATGCTTAAAAAGGTTGGAGAACACTTGTCAAGGATCTTGGACTACACATTTATGCAAAACATTTCCAGTTCCAATTCTTGGGTCTTTGCTTGTGCAATACCTCTATACACACCACAGGTTTTCAATTGTGTATAGAGGTACCTCTATACGCACCACGGGTTTTCAATTGGGTTCAGATCTGGAGATTGAGAGGGACATTTTGTGATCCCGCAAACATTTCTGTGTGTATTTTAGTGTGTGTTTAAAGTCACTATTTTGGCCAAGTTTTAGCCATCTAGCAGAGGAAGAGGAAGGTTTTAGGCTAAAATTTGTGGTAGAGCCACTGGACCACTTGCAACAAAACAGCCCCAAAACATCAAAAACTCACCACCATTTTTGACATAAGCTATCAGGTGCATTCTTTGCATACAGTCCATTTTTTTCTGCCAAACATGAAAATGACCAAAAAGTTCAGTTTTTAGGTCTTCTGAATCCATCTCAGCTTGCTCTTAGAAAAGGCTTCTTTTTTGGAACTACAAAAAGCTTCTGGTCTTGGACATCATGGCATCTGAAAGTGGAATTTGAAAATTGAAATTCCCAAGGTTCAAATAAACAAGAGAGAGATTAGTCTTGGTCCTTATTCATCACAGGTCTTTAGAAATGAATGCAGATTTAAGAAGTGAAGTGTGTATGATCATCTGATTCATGAAACTGTCAAGCAACATTGTTACTTTTTTTTTTTTAATCAGTAGAGGCTACATGGGCACCTGACCAGCTCCAAGATGGCTGCAGGGAGGGCAGATCTGCAGGGAATGTAGGTGTGGGATCATTGTGCAGACGAGTACTTCTAGCCCAAAAAATTGTAGACTGATGCACAAATTAACAGACACTGATTTGTGGGATGTGTATGTGGGAGATGGATTTTAATTTGTTTCCTGTTTGAATGCTGGCCACTTGTTAGTACTTTTAACAGAGGTGACTGCATTCAAAAATAAAGGCACACATTAAACTATGTCTTTAATTTGCAGTAATCTGAGTAACTGTGTATTTCATTTTGCCCAATATGTTTTTGAAAGAATATATTATTCTTAAGATAAAGCAACACTTTTTCAGGAATAATTCTTATTAGATAAATGTTAAACAATTTATCCAAATATTGTTGAGGAACATTTGAATATTAATGCATCCTCAGGTTCTTGAGGGGCACCAATAATTCTGGAGTGGAATGTAAATAAACATATTCATAACATTCATACAAGCCACTTTATTATCCATCCATTTTGTCAACTCCTCTGTAGACCATCTGTTACTCTGCATCAATTGTTATCCCCTAGTCTATTAGTGGTCTGGACCACTTGTAAACCCCCTTCACTCAATTACGTGTTCTACACCCCAGATGTTATAAAGAACCTCAGAACCTTTTAACATTGTCTGACAGAGGGATAGAACTGGTGAGGTGTTTACTATAGATATATGGGACGTGACTTGGCTACCCCTATGCAACCCCTCAACCTAACGCTGGTGCAGAAAGCCCTGGGTTGCTGACAGTATAGGTATATAGCTACGTGAGTGAAAGAACCCCCGCTATGAGCTATTCCAAAGTCCCTTACCCAGTAACAATACACAGTGAACCCTCCACAAAGTTTTATCTTTTCAGTAAAACAATAAGAGTTTAAAAGTTTATTTAAACACATCACATGAACCTTGACTCAGTTCAGTTATACCCGGGTTTTAATCTTAGTCTTTTGGTACCACAACGTTGGCGCGCATGTTGGGGCTCATTTGCAACTTGCACAGTCTTAGTCAACACTCACGGATCCGGGGAGACAACCTGTGCCTTGCAAACCTTCTCGTTCGCTTGTCTGTAAGACTGCACCACGAGGAAACCACGTTGCTCCACTGGCGAGCACAACGACCCTCCTCGCAGATCCAGCAGCGCTCTCATCCGCGGAGGGAGAAGGACTCAGAATCCCGCTGGGTGTGGGGCCGTAGGCTAACTAGCCCACTAGCCCTATGTGCTAACTAGCCCCACTAGCCGGCATGCTAACTAACCCCACTAGCCCGCAGGCTAACTACCTGCTAGCCGGCGTGCTAACCAACCCCAACTCCCCACTTTCACTAACATGCTTCTTCTCCCACCCGTCTCTAATCACCCCCCCCCCACACACACCTTTTTATATCACTTCAGATCACGTCACCGATTGGTCAAGGCTATGAGAGACACCTCTTCTTACCCAGTGCAAACTCACCCATGCAATAACTAGTTTGCCATACATAAGCTTATTTAAATGAACATTAATTTTTAAGCTATATTACAAACTTAAATGAAATAAAACAAACATTTATTTAAACATATTAACAAGGCACTACACACTCAAAGGACTACAAGTGTGCAGGTGTTATTTGAGTGATGGCTGAGAGCATTCTCAGCACATTTAAATGGTAGTGGCATCTTAGTGTACATGGGTGTGTGTTGCATAGAGATTTTTTTTTAACACTGCCTACTTTCCGTCCACTTTATTAAACAGTTTATTAATGGTCCACCTTGCAGGTGTAAACTTATTGATGAAAGTTC
The DNA here is from genome assembly GCA_037974445.1 of Brycinus macrolepidotus. Taxonomy (NCBI): domain Eukaryota; kingdom Metazoa; phylum Chordata; class Actinopteri; order Characiformes; family Alestidae; genus Brycinus; species Brycinus macrolepidotus. The sequence goes on along the minus strand of JBBPCZ010082659.1, from coordinate 6,133 downwards.
ATCTAATCTGTTTGTGTTATTCATCCTCCAGTCCTTCATCAGTGGCAATGGTGTTCAGTTTCTGGCCACAGCACACTTTCGGTTTGGTGTTTTTGGTTGGTGGACTACTCTCAGCCCAGCAGAGACACTGAGGGGTTTGCAAACTCCATAAGCACTGATGTGTGTGATCCACCCTGTACAGCACGTACACACACACACACACACACACAAACACACACACAAATATTCCATCATTATACCATGTCAGTGTCACTGTTGTGCTGAGAATAATCCATTACACAAATATTCCCTTCTCACTAGTGATTCAGTGACCAAAGGAATACATTTTTGACATGTCTATCCTACTGACCTTTACCCCATTAAAGAATTGTGAGATAAACTGAGAAGGAAAGTCAAAAAGAGAGGACCTAGGACCCTAGATTATGTGGAGAGATTCCATATTTAGAAGTGGTCTCAGAAATTGTGCTTGGCATTCTGCAGTTTCTTCAAGCATGGACAGTATTTCCTGAAATGTTTTCTAATTTCTTAGACTAGATTTACTTTGATTAACATATATTTGGTTGTCAGATTTTTCTTTGTGAAATAGTCACAAAGACCTTTTTACCATCTTCTTCACCAAGTAAAACTCACATTTCAATATTTAAAAAAAAAAACACTAATGTAGCACCTGATCTGACATTTTTATATAAAACACTTAAAAAATAAATTTTAAAAACAACAAAAAAGGAGAAACAAGTATTTGTTCCGACTGCACACTTGATGGTGAATATTGAACTGAAGAGTGAAGTTTGCACCACTGAGCTCACTGCGGAGAGAGGTGAAATTAGAGAATTTGCAGAGGCAGTGACCACATAATAAGGAAGTTATTTAGTGGGGCAATGCCCTACCATCTAATCATCATACACCACTTAAACCATTCATGGTTCTTTTTTACATGCTTCTGTAGTGTCAAATATTTAGCTTTAAGTGAAAGAAGTACACATCCTCTAGAGGGAACAAATTTTAGTGAATATTGTGGAAAAACTAAAACATAAAATGTGGCTGTTACATAAATTTGAGCTTTTTGGTTTTTTTTCCAATATGTTAAACTCAGCAAATAAATGGAAGAATCTTTCAGAAGTTACGAAGGGGAGGGGATCACCACTCTGTAAAAAACTGTGTGGGGAAATAGTCCAGCAATTTAAGAATGACATTCCTCAAAGTAAATCTGGAGAACTATATGCAAGAGACAAGGCCGAAAACCAATATCCTGCAGCCATGATCTCCTGGCCCTCAGACAGGACTGCATTAAAAATGCCTGTTAACAATTAGGATGTAACCCACATTAAAATGCCTGTAATTAAAGAAATCCATATAAATTATAAAATTAATGTGACTAGATAGCTAAAAGTGTCACACACACACCAGTCACATGACGCGCAAAGGCACTCGGAAATGAGGCACGTCACAGGGTATTTAAACAGGATGCAGGTATACTCACACCCCTACTCAACCAATCCATGCTCTACGGTACCGTGAGTACTCTGAGACCATCCCTTCCTCTCTACTCTTTGTCCCTACTGTGTGTGTGTGAGAAAGAGGATTCTGGTGGGAGTCCTAACTCTGGGTTTGAGCGTCCTCAGAACAAAGCGCGTGGTTTACCTGCTCTTACGCGCTCATCCGCGTTTGGGTTCATCCGCCACGCTACACTGGTCCAGCCTGTGGTTCTGTTCATCCTTGTCCTCAGATTGTGACAAAAACATGCAAATTATTAAGCTAGTTAAAAAATTTGGGGAATTGATAACGATTTAAATATGTTTGCAACTTCATAGTTGAAACGGAACTTCTCCTTTTATAAAAGACAGATTAAACTTGGTTGAACTGCCACCAACATAAAAATGGTGAAAATTTCTAATTGGGGCCGTTTTGGCAAGGTCAGGTTTTTTTTTGCCTGGGTCTAAATATTGATTGGTTGGAAGTGAAGTGCTGTGCAGATGCATGGGAAGCAGCACATACCCACCCATGGAACACAAGATGGCGAGCCAAATCCCAGCTCCTGAGAGTTGCTTTAATCCTCTTCTTGCTAGCAGGGAAAATGTTGCATGTGGTTGGACTGTGTTGCCGGAGCAGTAGGAGGGAGAATTTTCCTTGTTCTGAGGACTGAACTAAAATTCCTATATAGGCCTACTTGGATATGGACTGAACTACAGACAATAACACAAGATTATTATACTTTGTGTGCTTTGGTTGATGTGTTGAGGTTATACCTGTTTGATGATAACTGAATAGATTTGATGATAACTGAAAATGTATTTTGTATTTTTCCCTATGAGGGAATTCAAGACAGAAAGTTCCCTAAAAGGTTAAACTCACCTATAATTACAATGAAAGGGTCACTTACCTGTTTAAAGAGAAAGAAAACAAAGTTAAGAATCACTTTATAAAGATAATTAAAATAGGATTACCAACGATCCTAAAAGAGGTTAAACCAAAAATTTAAACCATTCTAATGTAACTTTAGTTATCAAAATAACTCTAACAAACCAAACCTACTCTGCTCCAGAAAAAAAAAAACTAAATAAAGTATAGTTACCAGTGGTTACTTCCCAGACTTACCCCTGGGTTTTGTTAGATGGTGTTTTCCTTTTTAATTTTTTTCTTTATTCTACCTTTCCTTAAATTGCCAGCTTTCATATTAAAAGTTTTGGGTCTCTGATCAGTATCATTACTCTCATTTACTACTCCCATCGAACCTAGACTGGCCTTGTAGTATATTCGTTGCTGTAGTGTACAGGACACAAGTGATACAGCTGCAGCCACAAATGCAAGTTAAAACTCTACAATACAAAGAAGAAATCATATATTAACATGATCCAGAAATGTCACCACTTCTCTGGGCCTGAGCTCATTTAAGATTGACTAAGAGAAGTGGAAATCCTTTTTAAAAGCTGCCCTGCAGTCTGATGAATCAAAACTTGAGATTCGTTTTGGGAATTGTTGACTCCACATCCTTTTTAACAGCTGAAATCCTATATCAAGCAGAAATGGAACAACATTTCACTTTCAACACTCCAGCAATCGTTTTCCTCAGTTCCCAGACATTTACAGAGTTTTGTTAAAAGAGGAGACGATGCAAAACTGTGGTAAATATACCCTTGTCCCAATTTATTTTAAATATGTTACTAGCATCTTAACTTTTTTTGGAAGTGGGGTTGTAGTTCCAGATGATCTGTCTTTCATTATAGAGGCAATTTTGAACACACTGGGTTGGTTCACATTCTTAATATGTTTGTGCTGTGAAAGAGATTACTGAAGGGCTTATAATTGAGTTCTTCTTTGAAAGTCCATGTATCTAATTCTTTATTCAGTCATTCAGTCAAACCTGTTTGAATTGTCCATTAGGACAGTCAAGCTCTATTAACCTGGCCTCTCTATTGCAGTCTGAGAGGCACCAATACTAACTAGATGCATTTCTGCGAGAAAATGCAAAGTGTGATAAAAATCTCTCGCTCTGCTGTCTTCGGTTTTGGAGGCCGGAGCCGCTGGCTTTTACCAAGCCGTTTATGAGTAAGGATGACTGAATGCGTGGCAGCGCAACAAACAGTCACACGTCTTTTTTTATATAACTGACCTGAGATTTAGTGTCTAGAAGTCCGTTTTACGAGTGTGCTATGTGTTTTGCTCCGTGTTTGTTTCTTCACATTTTATTTTTTCGCCTTTTGTTCCATACACATCACATCATTGGCTCTCTCACCACACTGATCTAAAACAGGGCTCAACCATTGCCTATCTCTCCCATTCACTATGGATGAGACTTGACCACAAAAGTCAATTTTTAAACAATCAATACTCAACCCCTGATCATCTGATCAATTCCCTGTGTACAAGTGCAATACACCGTATATTAACAGACATTTTGACGTTGGAACCATGCTCATATTTTGAAAGCTCTAAAAGAGTCAGAATCAGAATCAGAAAACTTTACTGATCCCGGAGGAAACTGCCTCAAAAAAAGGAGAAACGGCTCCAAAAAACGACTGCAGAACTAGAGAGAATGAGAAGTGTGATTGCCTGGTTGCTACCAAACCAGTTTTTGGAGACACCCAGACATTGGTTGTATGGGCAAGAAAAAAAATTGCATTAAAAAAAAAAAAAAGTCTTGATTCCACTGGTTCAAACCCTGATCATCTGATTCAGCGTCCAGTGCTTTAGCGTTGCACCACTGGAGGGCAGGAAGTAACCAGCTCTTATCAAGCCATTTATGGGTACCACTGAATGCGTAGCATAATTCACGGGCTGATTATTTTTAATTAAACCAAACAAACACCGAGACACGTCTCTTTTTTTATAAGTAACCTGGGCTTTAGAGTCTGGAAGTCTGTTTATGAGTGTGCTGTGGGTTTTGCTCCGCATTTGTTTCTTCGTGTTTAGGTTTTTCGGCTTTTAGTCTGTACCCGGCCCCCTTATCAGTGACGTCACAGACTCTCTCTCTGACAAACATTTTAAAGGTGACTCGACCATTCTTTCTCTCTCCCCATATATTACAGATGTCTGGCAACCATTTTTTTTTAATTATCAGTACTTGGCCCCTGATCAACCAATCACAAAGTTATATACAAGCGCACAACTACGCACAACTATTGTATGACTATTTTCTCTCTCTCCCCATATACTACAGAGGGGACTCGACCACAAAAATCAATTTTTTAAATCATCTATACTCAGCCCCTGATCAACCAATCACAAAGTTTTATACAAGCGCACAACTATGGATATTAATGGACATTTTGACATTGGAACCATTCCAATATTTCAGAATCTGTAGGAGAAGAAAAGGTCCCAAATTCAGCTATAAAAAGAACAATAATAATGAAAAAATGAAACTTAAGAAGAACTGTAGTAAGATTGCTGATGCAATCACACTTACCAGATGCATTTCTGGGAGAAAATGTCGTGTGATTGCATGGTTGCAATAAAACCAGTGTTTGGGTACATCCTTTTTTTTTGTTTTATAGACAAAAAAAAAAGTTTCCATAAAATAATTTGCTTGCTCCATGTATTCGAACCCCCATCTTCTGACTCAAAGATTGGCACTTTAGTGCTGCTCCACCAGGGGGAGGAGTGGGAATTAGCTGGCTCTTACCAAGCCATTTATGTGTGAGAGTGGCTGAACACGTAGCAGCGTTCATGGGCTGATCATTTTCAATTAAACCACAACAAACAGTGACACACGTCTCTTTTTTTATAACTGACCTGAGCTTTAGTGTCTTGAAGTCCATTTATGAGTCTGTTGTGTGTTTTGCTCCATGTTTTTTTTCTTTGTGTCTGTGTTTTGCCCCTTTTGTCCCTGCAGGCACCATAGGCATGACATATAGACTCATAAGGTGACTCACCCAACCGCTTTCTCTCCCAAACATTAATGAAGGAGACTCGACCACAAAAATCAACATTTTAAATCAATACTCGGCCCTTGTTCATCGAATCAATTAGCTGTGTGCAAGCGCAACAGGGTGGGGTCTAAGGCACGTATCAGAGTTGAAATTTTTCCAATTACTCACACTGTCTTAGAGGAGAAGCGGCTCCAAAAAAATGGGTGGAATTAAATTAATAACTAGGTGCATTTCTATAAGAAAATGCAAAGTGTGATTGTGAGGTTGCTATGGTAACTGAGGTTGCTGCCAGGTGGTTACTAATAGTTGCTGAGGTGCAGCAGACCCAAAAAAGTAAAAATCAGAAAATCTGTTCAAAAAAATTCTCCTTTTTACTGTAAAAATCCCCAAACATATACAATAAAGCTTTTTGAAGTTTTGAAAACTTCAGCTTACACACACATTAGCATTGAAATAAGATTTGCTGAAAAAAAAAAAATTTGAACATTGTACAAATATCACAAGTGAGTCTGTCCCAGGCCGAGTTTATTTACAGTATCTCTTAGTCCGTGCTGCTTACAGTTAAAAGTGGCACTTGCACGCAGCCCCTCCCTCACACACACACACACACACACACACACGCACACACACCACATGCTTTTTTCTGCTTTTTTATTTATTTATTTATTTTATTTTTTATTTTTTTTATTTTTTGTCCTGTCCGGCATTTTTGGCAATCAGAATGGTGGTCTGAATGCTTGTTTTGCCAAACACATTTTGCTTTG
>JBBPCZ010082608.1:0-11588 GCA_037974445.1 Brycinus macrolepidotus | reverse complement strand
TGTGTGTGTGTGTGTGTGTGTGTGTGTGTGTGTGTGTGTGTGTGTGTGTGTGTGTGTGTGTGTGTGTATTAGTGTTACTCACAGAAAGAGCAGCAGCAGAGCGCTGGCTGTCCAGGGAAGGTGGTCTTGGACTGTGCTGGTAGCCTGTTCTCTTCTGCAGTGTGGGGATGGGTGGGGACTGTGACCTGCAATCCTTTGCATTTGTAAAACATTTTGTGTCAGTGCAGTAACATTCGTTATATTATTGGCATCCTTGAAAAAAGAAGGTTAAAGGACCCTCCCCTTCTTTGTCAAGGGTTTTTGTGCTAATTAGCTCAGGCTCACACTGAAAGCATGAGAAAATTACACTATCAGTAATGTTTTTGTTTTCTTGAACTTAATTTACTTCAGTTAAAGGTTAGATTCAATTCAGAGTGTGACTAAGCTTTTAATTAACCACAAACTCATTTTTAAAAAGACCCCAAACCTTTACCAAGACTACCAATAAGTATGGAGCTGGCTGAGTCACTACACCAAGTCCAGCTGAGGTTTCTAACCTGTTCCAGCCGCGCTTGTCTCTCTTGTTCGTACTGCATCCTCACAGCCTCGCTCTCCTTCGCTTCTTCCTCTTTCCGCTTCCGTTCGGCTTCTTTGCGGCGCTCCTCAGCTTGCCGGATGATCTCCTGATTTTTGGCACTTTGCTGCAAAAGACGACAGCACATGCCCATTGAGAAATCTTTCACTGGAATTGTGAGCCTTGTCCGAGATGGACGACAGTGACATGGCTTCTGAAATTAAGTTAAGGATTACTACAGCATAGAATTAGCACTATCGTAGCCTACTGTAACAGTACAGTAGTTCTGCTCAAATGTCAGCATCAACAATAATGTGGACTTTCAACAGAAATTTACAAAATTCCCCACGTTTTCCTAAACTATTTAAATAATCAAGTTTGAACTTAAATGTTGATGCACTCTCAAACTATCAGCCGCAGAACCCTAAAGAACTAAAGGCATAACACTGCACTTCACCTGCCACCTGTGTGTGTGTGTGTGTGATATATATTAATAAAAGCACACACACACACATACATATATACATACACACACACACACAGAGTTGGCAGGTGAAGTGCAGTGTTGTGCCTTCAGGGCTCCTTGGCTGATCAATTTTGATGCGCTCACAAACTAATCCAAGGTCAAAATTGATTATTTAAATCGATCACTGGATGACTGTCTTTGACTCATATTTCTGGAGTGTGTGAAAGACATCTGTAGAAGTGAGAAAAGCACTGGAGCGCACCTCCATCTCCTTGCGTTTCTTCTTTTCCTGTTCCTCCTCGTACTCCTTCTGAATCCGTGCCCTCTGCTCCGCGAGCCTCTTTTCTTCCCTCTCTTCCTCCAGCCTCAGATGCTCCCTCTTCTCCGCCTCGATCCTCCGCTTCTCCTCAATCTGTTCAACCAAAGCCCACAGTTCATCCGCTTGGTCCAGGAAGGAAAGGTTAAAGAAAGGAAATTAAGGTGTTTCTTACCTGCTGTTTCAGACTCTCCTTATACTTCTCCTGCTCACGGAGCTGCTGGGGTGAGGGGAGTTCAGAGAAGACGTTGCCTCGGGCGTATGGTGAGGGTTGGGTGATGGAGAAACCTACAGGAGTGAAGAAGAATTTCTTTACTGTTACCAAGTTAAAGCATTGCAGCTGAAAGTCTGAGGGATGCTAAAATCAACTAAATTATGGTGCGTCAATCATGGTCACTATAACACTGCAATGTAATGCAGTTTACTGGCTATGTGACGACTTTTTTTTTTTTACTAAACCAACTGTTAAAGGAATATTCCAGTGTTTTTCAACCTATTCTGTATCTGCCAGCTCTTTTGCATACCATCCATTTCCCTAGACAGTTACTGTGGGTTTTTTTTTGTTTGTAGGAATGGGTGAGGAGGTGAAATCGGTCAACCTGAAACTTCCCTATAATAAATGAACAAAACTAGAGCTGTCACCATGTTAAGTAATCAAGTTATCGAGTGATTATTTTGATAATTAAATGAATGTGTTCGTTTCTCACACAAGATTTAATAATATGGACCAGCTGTGCTTAAAGATACTTAAAGCATTTAACAGACCAAGCAATTTGAATAGAATCTGCCAAGCACAGCTTAATTATGACCAGAACATACTCTATCATCATTAAAATCGCAAACTATTGATTAAGCCGGATCATCAAGGGTGTGAATCTAGTTTTGTAAATTTCTGTTACAAAGTCACACTTCTCATTCACAGACTTACCAAAAGTCATTTAGCAGTTTCTTAAGTGGGTTTCAAGTCATTGGATTTTTCAATTTGTTTCTAAGAACAGCTAAACGAACTGTCTTTGGTAATCTGCTGCACAATACAGATGCAGCAGATTAGGTTGGAAAATTCAGGAGTAATTTTTTTATTTTTTATGGATTCTACAAAGTTTAGAAAAAAAAGCATACAAACACAGATCCTGTGTGTTACCTGACACAATGTGTGTGGAGTCGTCCTTGTCCTCTGCTCTTGATAAAGCACCAGTCCGACGTACTGGTTCTATGACTCTTCTGCCACGAGACTCTGGGTTCATGTATGCCTCTTCATTTGACCTGTGCATTCGCTTCAGATCACCTGGAAAAATGAAGACATTTCAGGCAAATACCTCTAAAATTCAGTCACAAGATGTGCTTCTGCACTGAGGAGCAGAAACGAGTCTGAGGAACACACAGCCAAGAGCATTTGGCATCCTCTCCTGAGCTGATTTTAAAGTTCTGGATGACCAGAGGCAGTGTAAAGTTGAATGGATGAAGAATACAGATGCAAAAGCTCCTGATCTCTGCCCCTGTGTGACTGGCGTAAGTTCCTGACATCATGCACCAGGCTTCACAAAGCCTTTGGCAGTCAGTAAGAACAAAATGTCTTCACCTTCTGACCTATAAGACTGGGGATCCTGCTGTACAACACAGAAGTGTTCTCCAACATTGTTGAGCTAAATTGGCAGAACCTGGAGGCAAATGCCACCAACAAGCCCACATACAATACAGTAACCATTAGGGCTGAATGATATGGACTAGACAGGAATTATTGCAATTACAGTGCTACATATTGTGATTGCAGTAATATATTAAAGGCCCTAAATCATCACTTTTCTCTTAGTAAAATAGCTTGAAGTATTAATTCTCATAGAATTAAATAGTCATATAAGAATGAATTATGAATCATATTTCTGGCATACAAATGTCAAGGAATAACGAAATAGGAAAATATAGAACATGGACCCTTTAAGAAAAACTTGATGAATCAGTGTCTTTAACGGTTAAATTCTGGCCAAAATAATTTGACTTTGTTGGATTACATGAAGACCTTGATTAATCAGAACAACCAGTAACTCACCTGGAGCTGTGATTGGTCACCCCATCAGAAACACTGTAATTGGTTAGAGGCTCATTTCCATATTGCAGCCTTCTGCAACATCAGTACTGCAGAGACTGATATTGCGATAACGACTAGTAGACAAAATATTGTGCAGCCCTAGTGACCATACACCAAAATACATTAACAGGTCACTGTGGACTTACTTATGAGGTTGCCTCGATCATCCCTCAGAGGAGCTCCGCCTCCTGCTCTCCCCCAGGGTTCGTAGGCTTTCATCTCTGCCTCCAGCTTAGCATCATGCCGCTCTTTCTCCTCTCTCTCTCGCTGCCTCCTCTCCTGCCTCTCTTCAATCTACATCACAGACAAATAACATCAATATCCAGATCAAGTTTTAAAGCAGTCTAATCACAGTGGTATGAAAACGTTTGAACACCCCCAGTCCAACTATTAACACATCCCCTACATGGAACGAATTTAAATATGCAAATTTCAAATTATTTGCCAAATTTAACATATCAGGAGGAATAAAAATGAAATATGAAATGTACAGTAACTTTTGCACAGGCCAAATTCAGCAAAAAAAAAAAAAAAAAAAAACAGTGACTGTACATGATGTGTAGTTATTTACACTTAAAACTGTAACTTAACCAGACACCCAAACATTTTGGGGGGAAAACTTTTTCACTTGAAGCAAGAAAAACATTAAGTAAGCTCAATTAGTAGCCCCTTCATTACTGTTTCCCTTTCTGAAGTGCTAATTGCTGACTCCTTTTCTCCAGCCATTAAAATGCTCAAAAGACACTCAGGATCTCTTTATCCTACCCAAAACTGTACTGGAACTGACTCAAGTAATCAATTTTATTCCACTATTTGCTTGTCATGATTTGCATATGTATGTAGAAAGCTTTGTAACAAGCAGCACGTACACAAGTAGCAATAAAGAAAATGTTATCCACCAAATTAAGTGTGTGTGTGATTTTGCCTGTTAGTGTTGAGACGCATGTTTAAACAATACCTGCTGTTTAAGAGCTTCCTTGTAGCTCAGAGTATTTTCCTTGGGCTGCTGGTGCCTCTCCAGAGAAAACGTCCCTAGCCCCGTTCCAGAGGGGGCAACGCCGTGCTGTGATGATGATCTGTAATTCACATAAATAGCTCTTGGCCCTACAATATTTTTACATGATTCAAAATCTTAACTAAATATTTGTTATGTCTTACTGTGCAAGCAGTCCAGCAGGAGCCTGGAGGACAGATGTACGCGCTCCAGAGGGAAGATTGGGCAAAGACTGTACTGCAGCCACATTAGGTCCATCTAAAGCGCACACACACACACTTACATTACAAATATCGCCAAGATACATAATAAAAAAAAAAGAAAAAAAAAAGGAAACATCTGGTCACCACAGAGAGTCTTAATAATCAATTTAATGGAAGACGAGACTGAAGTAGCAGCAGGGTAACCAGGTTAGAGCAATTAGATATGTTCCAAAAAATCTGAAAAATAAATAAATAAATTCTCAGCTATTCAGAGAGCTGGTATCCAAGCAGCTGGTGAAGATACACGTACAGTAACGCTCATTTAAAGGGGCGGATCGATGGTTAAATTAATCCGTTTCAGACTGCATAAGCAGAAAACAGTAATCAAACTTTCAGGTCTGGAAAAAAAATAATGCATCTGTTAGGTAATGTTTTGCACTTTCAGGGTAACACACTAAGAACATGAATTATATATTTACGCCCCATAAAACTAGGCTAGGTATATTTGATTGATACTGCATATTTTGTTTTATGAACCATAGGCTTTTAACCGTTTCCCCACTGTGTCCATCCACTGCCAGTCCGACCAACAATGCCATCATGGTTCAGGACATTAAATTATGATATTTTACAGAATTATAAAGCACTTACAGTAGGGTAGATTAGCGTCTAGGGGATTCCTGGCTCCATAGTAATAGTAGGCATCATCATATGGTGTGCTGTACGCCTCTGAGAGTGTGGGTGCCAGGGGAGGAGGAACACCTATAACCCTGAGATCAGAACAAACACATGAACTATGATCAAACGGTTTGTGTCATAGAGGTCGTTGGCAATTTTTTTAAAAAATGGTAAAAATTCTGCCTATGAAGAAAATATTTACAATTAAACATTTGTAAACTAAATTTACAGTAATTTATTTAGGTTTATTCTATTGCTCAGAACATATAACATATTCTAATAGAACTCATTCCAAAGGATGAGTTGGTAGAAGCCGATGATGCAGACTGTGCCACGTACAGATGGGTATTTTTTTTTAAGAGTTTTATCAATACTCCCCCCTATTACTACCCTTATCATTTAGTTCTCAAACATTAGTGAGTAATGTGTGTAAGTGAACACCTTAATCTGTGATTGTGGGTTCTAATCTAAGAGAACCATTCATGTGGGATCTTAAACCAAAAAGTAACCAGCTCTAAATTTGGTTATGGGGGGTAGCTCTGTTTCTAAGCATCATCCCTGGCCAAGAGTTAAAGATATGGCGGTCTCACTCTGTCGCAAAAAATATGCACTACTTGCTCAAGTACCCAATGTTAAAGGGCCTTTATCCTACATTTTGTTTTACTTATAATGTGTTTTATGTACCAGAAATTAATTTTTACATGTCCATTTTCCATCCTATATTTATCTCTTAGAATTAAACTGTTTCGCCATTGTATAACATATGTGAACAATCTCTGTTCCTATTGGCTGACCGAGAATCGATCCGGTGTTTTTAATGTCCAGATAATATCTCAGAGTATGGAATTACTCTGAATCATTCTTCTATGTGTACATGTAACTACATATAATTTCTCAGTTATAAAAAAATTAATTAACCACATGAGAAAGTAGGCTTGTGGATAGTGTGAACAGTGTGAAATTCGTCCTCTGTATTTAACACATTCACCAAGTGAAGCAGTGGGCAGCCAGGAACACAGCACCCAGGGAGCAGTGTGTGGGGATGGTGATGGCACTAGCAGCTGGGATTCAAACCCACAAACTTCTGATTGCAGGGGCAACGCCCTAACCACTAGGCCACCAGCTGCCCCAGTACTGCATTAGTACTGGTGATGTCAATCCAGTGTACAGAATTAGTCTGTCACCAACAACAGTGCAAAAAGAATGAACATCAGATTTTGTAAATATGACTTATAAAGCATACCTGGGGTTAACCTTTTCTCCCAGACTTCCTGAGAGGCCTTTCTGAAAGTCTTCACTGAAGGGGTTAACTCCACCAATACCCAGCCTGGCCCCATTCTCTGTCCCAGTCCCTAAACTTGTGTCTGCAGTATTCCTCAAGTGCCCCAAAGCTGCGCTGTACTCCAGGATTGGAGACTGGAAGGCCACACGAGGCCTCTCTGGAGGCTCCCCTCTCTCTTCTGACCCCTGCAAGGGCTTCTCTTCTTGAGTTTGCCTGTGTGTGTCTGCTCCTAGCACATCCAGCTCCAGCCCCGGCCTGTAGGGGACGTCCCGCCTCCTGCCTTCATATTCCCTCCTCACCGCACCAAACTGCTTGATCCTATCAGGCTGGGGGAGACCAGTCAAGCAGTCTGTCATATACTGAAATAAAAAGCATGTTGTATTACAAACTCTGATAATACAGCAAACGTAAAGAAGAGACAGTTTTCGGAAGGCAAAATCATCATGTAATATCTTAATATGTCCAAAATTTACAGCTGTATATGCAGAACTTTAAATGGTAAATAGTCCCACACCAAAAGAGCAAGGCAAGCCTGCCCTCTACTGTGTAAAAGCCCACACATTTACCTGCATCTGGTAGAGCTAAAAACACAGCAGCAAGTCATCTGATAGCATCAGGTTGTGTACTTTCACTTTTCTATGGTTCTGCATTTGAGGATGAGAGAATCTGGCAAAAAATATCTGCCTAATATTGAGTGGGTCCTCCCCATGCCAAAAGCTGTGGCCCGTCGAAGCATGGACTCGACAAAACCCCTGAAATAATGCTGGGGTATCTGGACCAAGAAGTTAGCAGCAGATCTGCTGTAGGTTGCAAGGTGTATCCATGGATCAAACTAGTTTGTCCAGCACATCCCACAGATTCTCGAACAGACTGAGATCTAGGAAACTTGGAGGCCCAGTCCAACACCCTGAGCTCTGTCATGTTTATCAAACCACTCCTGAATGATTATGATGGCCACCTTCTTCCACTGCTACTTGGTCCAGTTCTGACGCTCATGTGCTTGTTGTAGGCACTTTTGGTGGTGGACAGGGGTCAGCAGCCCCTTATGGAGGAAACTGTGATGCGCTGTGTGTTCAGACACCTTTCCATCAGAGCCAGCATAAACTTTTTCAGCAATTCGAGCTACAGAAGCTCTTCTGTGGGATGCAAACAATTGAGCTAACCCCACATGCATCGGTGAGCCCTTGGTGCCCTGTCACCAGTTCACTTTTTGTTCTTCTTGGAGCACTCTGGTAGGTATTGACCACTGCACACTAGGAACCCCACACAGGACCTGGTGTTCTGGAGATGCTCTGACCCAGTTGTCTAGCCATCACAGTTTGGCCCTTGTTAAAGTGTTTCAGATCTTTATTCTTGCCCGTTTTTCCTGCTTCCAACACATCAGCTTCAAGAACTGACTGTTCACTTGCTGCCTAACGTATGCCACCATGAACAGGTGCCACTGTAACAAGATTATCAATGTTATTCACTTCATCTCACAGTGGTTTTAATGTTGTGGCTATAAGGGTCCTTTAAGTACAGACAATGTCAACGATATGCTCAGAAAAGCACATTGTGTTGTTATAATAATGATAAATATCAAGATCCATAATAATGATAAATACCATCACCCATCCCTATAACAAAGTAATGTCATCTGGCTGGTTTAGAGGTTTTGTATACAAGGACTGCAGTAAGTTTCTCTGCAGTAAGCATGCCACAGGTACCACAGAAATATTTCACAAATACCATTTCTGTGAGAGTAGATTTTCTGTCGTTACCTGTTTCTCAGGATCGATGGCTCCTGTAGCAGCAACTCTTAACTCAAGCTCCTTTTCCCTGCAAGATAAAAGGAAAATCCAGATATCGGCTGAAAATCTCCAGTCTATTTTCATCTAGTTCACAATGATTTTGAGACTATTACAGAAGTGTACGGAAGCCCATTAGGCACATACTGGTGTATGTTATTGCTTAATAAACAAGCAGTTTCTTATAAAACCATTTACTTATGATCAGGGTAAAGAACTACACGGCTGTGGACTACACAAGCATACGAAAACAGCCTAAACTGAATTTAAGTTTAACCTGTGTGAGGTTTCATGAAACACTAAAGCGGTTAGCCTTTTTAGGTAACTTTACAGGTCATGTTGCATTCAAAAGTTCCCTCCAAAAGTCCTGTCAATTAAAATGCACCCACTTCCTCTTATTCTTCCGCTGTTCAGCCATTTGCTCCAGTAGCTCTTGTCTGTAGCGTGCCTTTCTTCTCTGTGCGGCCTCCTCTTCCTCAGCAGCACCTTAAGAGTGGGGAAAAAACCCAGAAAACCCATTTCAGGATGTGTAATGAAGTGGAAAAAGCCACTTCACCACGGATAATGCATCAGACTTGCAGCTTATAAAACCCATAGATTAAATCATAGTGAGGCGTTTAGTCAAACTAGTCAAAATGGAAATTTCTGGTGTATACTGTCATATATAATACATTTAGGATTCTCTCAAGCTATTAGTCTTACCAATCAGAAGTCCTGTGGCAAAATCAGCCATGTTCTTCTTGCTAGCAGCTCTGGCCTGCGCTGGCAGACTGCAGCACAATCAGAAACACAAAGGCAGTTGAAACACAAGTCAGTCCCACACGCTTGTAACTGTCAAACACCTCAGATCAATGAGACTGAGACGCCCCACTACATCACACATCCAGAAGATCAAAGCGACTCACTGCAGGGCCCGAGAGCCACTTCAGAACGGCCTGATCTGCAGAGCCGCCCCATTTCTCCACGGATCAATGCAGTCCGCTGACGGGCTGCCCAATAAATCTTACCCAGTCTAGCACATGGAGCTGTCCAGGTTCTTTTAGCTCACAGATTCCCTGACTTAGGTTAACAGAAAGACTAAAACATAACTAAAAAGACCAGCGAAAACAGTGAATACCAGCATGATCCCACTGCTCGGCACCTCTCCCACCACAGGCAGATACAGATCAATAGAGAAGGATTTATCTGTGCAGCACAACCCTCTGTTAGAATAGCAAAACTGCCTCTTCAGCTACTTAATGCACTCTCTTCACTCTCGGTTAAAGCATCAAAAAGTCAATTATTGGAATTGCTGGAGATCAGTACTTGGTTTTAAATGTTGCCAGTGGGGTCCGTCTGTTCTGCTCTTGATAGTCCTCTTCATTAACTGTGGGTACCTCCACTTCTCTCCTCTCCTGGGCGGCTCTGTTTAGTGGGAAAGCAATCAGCTTAAGCGCAGAGACACTGAGGGCATGCCTAATGAACTCAGACAACTAGTGTGCGACTAAAAAAAACAGGAAAAAGAACCTTATACAGAACACCTTACGCATATACAGAAATTAGGGCTGTACATTATATTGTTTGCGAATCATTATCATGATAGTAGTAGTACTAGTAAAGTACAAGGCTGGAAAATACACAAAAGAGCCTCTAACCAATCGCTGAATGTTTTATTGTGTGCTGTGAGCATCCTAACCAATCACAAATGCTCTTTTGGTGTAGGAATGAATCAGGGCATTCACAAGATTAAACAAATGTAAATGATTTACAAGAAAATACAATGCAGGCCACAGCAGGTTTGCTTACAACAAATTACCATTCAAATTAAGTAATTTCCTTGTAAAAACTATGGTGCGGGGAGTGATATGTTTTGAAACTTTACCCATGTTCACATATTACATTAAACTCTTATTTTTTTAAAAAAATTCAGTTTTCCATTACATGGGCTCTTTAAAATCTCTTTAGCTGTCAATCATCAGTCTTTTAATATTTTCCTAACTGCTCTTACAGCAAGAAAGACACTGATCGGCGTGCTCATTTATATGCATTTTTCACAGTGTTTTTTGTTTATGAAAGGCTTTTAAAAAGGCTTTCTTTTTTTTTTTTTTTTTCCCCAGTTCTACATATTTCCTTACATTTTTATGGGATCTTTGACCATACATAGTTGGTTACTGTTCGGTTAAATCTTATTGTTTGATTTAAATAAAGGAAAGAAAAAAATGATTATTCTAATGATAAATTGAGTAATCAGCAGGCTATCCTATTGAAAGTGACAGCTCTAATATTATGAGGCACCTGTTAGGGATTTGGTGAAGTTTCCTCTCCCTCCGGCCACCATGTGCAGGCTCCTGGCGGTTTCTGGGCCTCCTCTTGTTCAGAAGCTCGACTTCCTCCTGCTCCTGCTCCTCCTCTGAGTTGAGCTCCTCCTCAGAGCTGAAATAGCGCCTGGGCCTCCTGTCCCAGCGGTCTGGCGTCTCCTGCCAGTGTCTCCGTGATAGTCTCGGGGCAACCCTGGCTGCAGGCTCTGTTACCGTACCAACGTCTCTCCTGGAGAACAGCAGCCTGTCTGGGCTCGGGCTGTTCTTCTGTCCTCGTAATTCTGGAGAGAGCACTGTATGGCTGGGAGTTGTGGAGCCAAAAGTGTCTCTAGCTGGAATCTGGGACCACAGAGAGTCATAGAGATTATGGTATACAATGGAAAGTGTATTGTAATCAGAAGGCTAACTCTGTCCAGTTTGGAGGCTGTGGGAGAACGAAGGACGATCAAACATCTGGCTGTCCTGCACAATGACTCTCATCCTCTCGGGCAGGGGCAGTTTCACTAACAGACTGATACAAACAGTGCCATGTGAGGTCATTCCAACCCACAGCCATTAGGCTCAATAATGAGTCACCCTACAGCCAGGAAAGTATTGACTTCCATCAGACTGAATGGGACTAAGTTGGTTAACACAGGCTATTGTAGTCTGTATTGATTCTATAACTTCAACACTGTAGAGTTAATCTGCCCATTATGTCAACTGGAATGATACATACACATACATGTTCACTCAAATCAACCCTAACCTGCTGTACAACCTGCCTGCCTGCCTGCCAACCTATCTACACTATATGGACAAAAGTATTGGGACACACCTGTTTTTCAGGGTTTGGGCTAGGCCCCTTCATCCAGTGAAGGGCAATCTTAATGCTTCAGCAGACCAAGACATTTTGGACAACGCCATGCTTCCAACTTTGTGGACAC